>VDFB02006598.1:0-28340 GCA_007258455.2 Sequoia sempervirens
GGTCACATAACATGCAAGCAAAAAGAAAACATGAAACAAATATAAAGGATTACCACACATGCGAGCCAACCTAAAGTAGGTCGTTCACATCCCAATCTTGCTCATCATATAAGGAAGGCAAAAAGCTAGCTAAAGGGACTACAACAAGTTTTGTACTAGGAGCATATCTAGGTTCAACACATGGTGGGTCACTCTCATCAAGAGGATCATCATGGTTGCCCCCATACAAATTTGTTTTATTTAAAAATAACACATTGAGCTCATTATTGACTTGTTCATCAATTTTAGCAGTTTCATTTTCATCATCCAAATTAATCACAATGGGAGGTTTTATGACAAGACAATTGTATTTCATTTTTTTCACTTCTTGTTTTAGTTACATATCTTGTTTTGATGAAAGTTGTAATTCTTCTTGAGTTGTTTTCATAGGTGTTGGGTTATCATGTACTATTTTATTCTTTTCTTCCAATTGATGAGCAATAGAACAACGCTTACGCCTATGCTATTTATCATTTCTGCTTCTTCTAGTACAATTTTTAATTTATGACAGGGTAGGAGTAGGTTTCTTGGCCATTGGTCTCTTTTCTTCCCTTAAGGGAGGAACTGAAGGAACCATCGGGGGTTGGGAAACCACTATCTCTTTAGGTATATACACTCATTTTATCTTTGGAGGCACAAAAGGAATCATATGATTGTCTCTTGGTCTTTTATATGATATGGGTGGAGGAAATGTGACATACTTATATTGGTTACTTGGAAGGGTCTTTGCTTCAAGAATAGGTTCATTTATAACTAGTGAAGGAGGAGGAACAACCATGGTCTTGTCATTTTCAAGAATATTGGTAAGAGATAATTTAGTTATGTGCTTCCCCTTAAAATTTTGGTATGACCTGAAAAAGAAATCCTCATAGCCCTTTATTAACTCCATCCATCCATTAAACTCATGTAGTTGATTGTAATAGCAAGAAGCTCAATGCCCCTAGACGTCTCTTGGTAGAGTTTGGATGGTAGTAATTTCCATTAAGTGAGATTTATTAATGTTACTCCATTGGAAACCTCGAGGAGTTCATTGTTATGTGTAACAATAGGTTCTCAACAACATGGCATGTGTTCTTGCAATATGATCAAACATCTTGAAGCAAATAAACACTTATATTCTCTTTCCTTTCTAAATAAACATAGATCATTGTTGCACAAACATTTTGTCCTAGAGTTTTTCACTTCTTGTGGTAGTCTAGGACAATTTTTTTCCCTATGTCTATCTTTGAAACAAATAGTCAAAGAAGTGAGATCCATAGAGCCTTGTTAGGTATTGCTATTAAAACTTTGTATTGATGTGAGTCTTCAATTATTATGGACCACATTCATTGATTCTCACACTAAGTAACTCTTTAATAAATCTCATGGTCATTGATTCCTCGCAACAAATAATGTTGTTGAGGTATTTATCTAAGACTAAATCCCAATGAAATAGGTCCCATTTGGAGGACATGACTCATCAACGAACCATATTATGAGTTATAATGAAGAATTCTAAAAAGCCATCAAACTAGGAAACCTCACAACTAAAACCAAATTGCATCACAAAAAATCACTATAAACCACACAAGATACCAAATGTTAGTGATAAATATAATATCCTCACATTCATGTGATGACAAGCCCTTGAGTGGGAGGTTAAGGTAAAGTCTATTAATCATAAAAGAATATCAAGAATGCTAAGGAACAGTTAATTATACTATGACTAAAATAAAATGTTTAAGATATAATTTACATGGGCAAGGGTAACTACACAGGTGAGTGGTGATAATATGTAGGAATTGTGGGGGATTACATGGGATCAAAAGTTAGGGAGGTTTAATCAAGATTAGGTTACATAAGCCACACCATGAATATGGGTGAGGAATCATATTTTTTTATTTGTGAGGAAAGTGGTTAATACCATTGTAGACACTGAAAAATGTCCTAAGCCTACGAGTGTCATTTTTCTTCATCCTCGTCCTTCGATAATTGAATAATTTTAGTTATTCAATTATGTTTGATCATATTCCTCTATTAATTAAATAATTTTTAACAATTATTTAATTAATTCACTTTCTAATCTTTATTCTATCTTGATCAATTAAATAAACTAACTGTGTCACTAATTTCTCCCTCTTCTTTAATAGTTAAATAAATTATTATTTATTTAATTATTTTGTCACCTTTCATCTATAGTTAAATAATTACCATTAATTAGCTATCTATTCATGGTCCTTTAATTCTTCTATAGTTAAATAATTATTAAAATTATTTAACTATCCCATGCCACCTCCCTTGTTAAATAATTAATCTAAATTAATTATTTAAGGTCTAATTTCCATCTCTCCATTTAATTAAATTGATTCCTTTTGTCATTTTCTCTAAATAAATAATTTGGATAAATTATCTATTTGCCACTTGTCATTCTCTCTCCATTTTTGAATAAATAATTTAAAATAAATTATTTATGCACAACCTGGTCAAAGATGCTCTATCATAATCCCTTGTCATAACATTCATTTCTATCATAGCCTACATGTCTTGCATGTCTGTCATAACTGTCAGGCGTCATAGCTGTCGGCGTCATAGCTTTTCCATGCATGGCATATTTTTGGTGCATCAATTATGGACCATTGATCTTGGCATCTTTTTTGAGACTTAATCTCGACCATCCATTTCGTAACATCCCTCTCATGCATTCCCATCCATTGATCTTGGAATCTTTCTAGAAGATTAATCTCAGCCGTCCATTCGAAGGGTTGTCTATAAAAGCAACCTTCCTTCTCCATTTTCAGCTTAACAGCTAATTGTCTCCAACTTTCTTGCTACCATTTGTAGGTTTTGCACAAGTGTTTCAACAAATATGAGGGCAAAGTTGCATAACAAGAAGGAGAGCAAGAGAAAGAATCAACCATAATGGGGAGTGCTTTCTTTTATGTTTTGCATTTTTTATTCTCTCCATTATTTGTTTTCTCTTGTTGATGTGGTTTAATAGCTTAGTAGTGTTGGTTGTCACTTTGTCTATGCTATTTGATTTCTAACCCCATCTCACAACCATAATGGGCTATAAGATTAGTTGCCCCATTAGTTTCTCTATAGTGATACAGTGATAAGTTTTTCAAAGGATTGATTAATTTACATAGCTTCCTCAAGGATATTTTTAATTTTTAGTTTGTACAAGCTCCATCATAAATGTTATTAGTCACCACAATGAGTCACCTTCCACTTCTAGCTTATATACCTCAATCAACTTGCAAGAGCTAAACAATGAATTGGTGCTTCATATTAAAACATATTATTTATGTAGATATTGAGTATATGGATCCCCCATGCATTAAGATCTATGATCATCTCTTGTGATAACACCTATATTGACCATTCTAGGATTGCCTCTTGATGCTCTATTAAAATCAACTTTTGTAAAACCTTCTATTTAGGTGGTTTCCACGCTAACATTTTTCTAACATGAGTTTTTTGTCTTACCACATTATCAAAGGGAACTTTACCTGTACTCATTCATCCTCTATTATTATGATCGTGCTTTATTTCCTTACTTGGGGGACATCTTTCTTATGTTACTTGTCATCTTTTGCACCTATAATTTCTTATATGTCATGTTTTTCTCTAATTTAGTTGCTTATGTTTTGTGTTTACATCTATACCTTTACATATTTATCTTGTGTTTGTTCTATACCTTTACATATTTATCACCATAAAGAATCACATATGTATTTAAGTAATCTACATGTTGACGAATTTTATCTTGAAATCTTCACTCAAAGTTAGAAAGTCAACCCATATAGGGGTTTGACTAGGAGAACTTGAACCAAACAATTTAGTAAATTCCTCAAAGGTGTGTATAAACACTATAATCCTTAGAAGCACATCATACATCATAATTCAAGGCCAGTGATTCAATATCTCGTGTTCCATTAGTTTAGATTTACACATCATATAATAAATTTGTGATGATTAGGATCAAAATTGCTAAGTTTGTTTTACTAGCTCAATCTTTATTTTATTCATTAGACAAGAATATTCAATCTTTGAAAGTGAAAATTCAATTAAGAACATCATTCACATCAATCTCCATCATCACTTTTAAAACTAAATTCTTCTATCCCCTTATTTAAATATCACATTTATTTTAATTAAACTGTTAATTCCAACTCATAATAGATATTTTCAATCTAATTATCAATACTAACTCCTAATTTATGTAAATTCATTTATACATATTAATTGTGTTTATTCAATTGAAAATAATAATCCAATCCATGTGGGGGTAATTAATCCCTTTCAACATATCCCATATTTTTTTAAAGGTTCACATACACAAATCAAACAGATTTTCCAAGCTCAAAAAGAAAATTCAAATCAAAGCCTCAAGGCGCGCAGCCGTACAACCATTCATTCAAATCGAGCTGAATATACATTTGAAGTCCGCAGAGAGGGAAAAGTTTTCGAAGAAAAACAATTCAAACAAAAGAAACTCCTGTATCATCCTGAACTGAATTGACAGAGAAGAGCCATGGCTCCTCGCTTTGTAATTCCTGATACTCTCAAAGACTTGGAAGATGTGCCGGACGAAGAAGACCGTCTCTATGCTCAAGACGTTGTTGAATTGGACGCGCTGTCGCCTTCAGAAATAGACGAACTTGTCAAGGGTTGGATTCTTATACCTTTTCTCAGTCTCCAATGTTTTTTGAAAAATTTCAAGTTCTCTTGACAAATTAGGGTTTTTAAATTAAGCATTCAAATCCTACTTCTTTCCAGCATTTTTAATCTGTAAATTCGCTTTGCTGGATGATCTTTGAGAACATACAGATGGTGATAAATGAATTCCCGTTATTTAATGCTCTTTTTGGTTGCACCATGTAATCATCTTTAGTTTATTTGCCACTGTATAGTGGTTTTCAGTTAGGTTTTGGGTTATATGTTGTGCTCTGCGTTTTCCAGGGGTGGCATTTGACTTGGCCGATAAGGATCTGTTTTGTGTGGAGGAGCAGCAACTATTTGATCAGACGTACTCTCTTGTTAAGGGATTCCAATTTCTCCAACCCTCGGCCAAGGGATACTTTATTGAAAGCCTTAGATCCAATTTTAGCGTGCTGCTTCTGAATATAACGACGCTTTCCTCCCATTCTGCTTCTGACGGTCCGTCTCTGCAGGATCGGATAAGCTCCTGTAGAAATGTGCTTAAAATCTACACTTATTTTCTTCAGACAATTGTTTTCATTGAAGAAGCGCAGCCTGAGCAGCCTGTGCCGCGTAAAAACAATGGAAAGGTAAGCGTTTTTTATTTAATATTAAAGAAATTGTGTGTGCTTTATATGAAAGAAGTGAAATTTTGAGCTTGATCATTCCTGTCACAAATATGAAATGTTTTTCAGAAAGTAAATGTAGTTCTAACACATTCCTTTTCCAACTCTCATTTTTGGTACTCCCACAACAGCTTTTTGGTAGGATCTGCATCATTCTGCCTTTGATACGATGATTATGAGAAGATAATGACTGAATTTCATGAGGACTGTTTTGGTAACCCAAGAATCCTTAAATTTGCAAGTGCCTTGTCTATTGGAAGCTGGTTTCACATTCACAACATTTTCAAGGGTTCCCGAGTGTTCTGATTAGTTACATGCATTTTCCAGTTGACCTTTGTCTCACAAGGAGATACTTCCTCTTCATCTGTACAGTAATAGTAGATATCGGAAACATTGAAAATAAGACTTAGTCAAATTCTTTAGGAGCTAAACAACATAGCATTACCATTTATTTGCTTCAATTTTTTTGAAGGTCCAACCTTTTCTAGCTTGGTTCTTATCTAAGTTCCACGAAACCTCTTATTTTGCAAAGACACCAACATTTGTTTACCTCACCCTTTTTTATAATTTTTTTTTATGAAGGTTTAACCTGCTGATTTTATTTATGTGTATTCGCACCTTTTTCACATGATTTATAAATCCCTTTTACATCATATTTCTCACGCATTACTGCTGGAAGGCAAATGACATCAACGAATTCCTTTATAATTTTGCCAAATGCTACCTGAAACAGTCATTTTCCAGTCAACTTGTTCATGCTATAATTATATGCAAATTTAGCTCTAGTAGGGACTGAATTGCATTGCTTGGGACATTCTCCAACCATGCTCCTTGAAAATTACCCAAATTTCCATTCACAAATTTTGTCTGATGCGTGGTATGTGAGATAAGTGGGGCTGAACTGCAATTGACTATCAAGCTCTCTTTCACAATGTCCTCATGAAATGCCTTGGAATCTTTTTGTCCCTATCATGATTATCAGATTATATAATTATTCTCTTTGGAACCCCATCATGTTGAACAACTTCTTTAAAATTGTAACCTGGCTTTGGATTAGAAAAGCTCACGCTTCAATTTATCCTTCATAAGAAGATTTTTGGTAAGGTGATTGGTCTTTGCTTGAGATTCATCATTGTTGTTATGTTTAGAGGTGACATTGGTGAACTCCAATTAATCATAATACCCCAGTATCTTCCTTGAACATGTAAAGATTGTTCTCTATACTTTGTAATAGGTAGTTTGTCCTAGCTTTGATAGATGAAATTATAGATCTTGTTTTGCATTCCTTATAATTATTGATAAAAAAGATATTTTAGAAGTGAAAGAAATTGATCCTGATTTTCTCTTGACAGGTAGCCTTCTCACTGTTGCTTTGAGGGAAAAGGGTCCTTTATATGCTTTGTTTCTTCTTATGATATTAAAGAATAATTTGGTTGCTTTTCACCTTTCAACGGTCGCTTGGGTTGAACCTTAACCCCTTCGGTTTGATAGGTTTTAGATTGTTTTGAACTCTATATTAAAGTAAAGTTGAAATAAATGTTGTCATTGCTAAATTATTGCACGAGTCAAAGTTTAGGGGATTGTACTTTGTTCTAAGGTTTATTACTCTTCCTCTTCATCAGATTTACTAAATTGGACGGTAGAGTAAATTGAACAATTCCTTTCTATCTATTATGATGGCTTTAAGGTTGAGATCCATATATAAGTTATCATCTCAAACTTTATTCCCTTCTCTTCCTTTACGAAGACCAGACCAAGTAAAACAACCCCCAATGGCAATATTTTAGACAAACTACAACCATTGCTCTTTGAAGCATGAATGTGGCTAGGATTAGTTCACTCCCATTTTAGTTTAATCTTTTCTCATCTAGTTTGTAGAACCAAGGTCAATTTCTTGCTTGCCTTTCTTTCAAGAGGAATATAGAAATGAATTCCCTAGCAAAGTATGAGATTAATTACAACCCACAATCAATGCCATGCAATTTCAAACTGTTTGAGGGTATTGAGGTCATAACTGAACAATGGCCTGAAAAACTATCAACTTTTTGAAAAAAGTGCCAAAAAATCCTTGAAGAGCTTCTTTTCCCATACAGGAATGGGAGGTGCCATTCTCTAAAGCACTGGAAAGAGATCAACTATCACATATCTTCAAGACTGATTGTTTGCCAGTTTATAAATGTTTGAAAACTTTAATTGGTGATGACATCCTGCTTCCTGCAGCTCAGAGGTTAATTCTGCCTTCAAAACTAGTATCAATATTTGTATCAAATGTGTTGGACCTGAATCCAAATTATCAAGATATGCTTAAACTGGAAAATACAACTATCAAGGAAGTATTTCTGCAAGATAATGCTTTGCTGAAGAGCGTACAAAAATACAATTTTTGTAAGGGTGAAGCATCTGCGGGCGGGATCTTCCCAAGGCATTATTTGTATCATAAGGCAGGATACAAAAATGTCTACATTGCAATGAAAATCTCATTGGAGAACAATTCATCAAGCTATCTATACAGAGCATTAGCACGTCATCATTTTGAAGTAGGGGATGATATGGTAAGGACCTTCAAGTCAAAGTATCATGCATTATCATTTCTATTGACACATCATTGCCATCATCAAGTTAACACCAACAAACAAGTGGTAAATCAAAAAGAGGTGGAGTCTGCAGAGTCTCAAGCTGCACAAAATTAGGTCAGGGCAAAATCACTAGTTCCGGATATAAACATCACTGCAAAGTCTCACTCAACTCCTCCAGCACATCAGATAATGCACAAAGGGGAAGGGGTGGAAGACTCATCTGTTGGAAATGCTTGATGCAAGATCTTTTTGAGCACTACTGTCTGAAATTTTTTAAAGCTGATATTATATAGATAGTTTTCAAATATTGAAATATACTGATGTAAAAATGTGATCATTATGGAATCAACTATTTTGTAACTATCAAGCTGATCACATATAGGCTTCTCTAGATTTTGATTATAGTCTTCAAAACTTTACTATTGTAATCTGTTACTTTATTATATTAATATATCTGGTCGGCCTATAGCCTTTTATTTTAAAAAAAAAAACTCATGAGTTATGGCCGAGTTTTTCAAAAATGAGGTATTTTTTATATATACCTATTTCTTGTTTACATGTACATTTTTAATTTGCTGTGCTCTTTTCCTTGTTAAATCTGGGTAAATAAATTCCACTTACAATTTTCCCATGCTTTATGGATTCTATGTAAATGGAATGCTACTATGGGAATCTCTTCAAACATAGACTAAGACACAACTAAATAATATTGTTAATCTTTGCTTCTTGCAATAGTGTTATAAATGTTTGTTGTCTTTTGTGTGTCTCACTCTTAATTTTATGTAGGGTTCAAACATCCCTATGTGCTCTATGGAAAAATCTCATCACCCGACTTATTTAATAGGTGGCATGTCCATATGATGGGATTTCGTTTAACATTATTAATCTCTCTTTATCTCCCTATTAGATCCTTGGTAGCCTCCGAAGGTTAGGGATTCATAGTTGTTTATGGATGTATTACTTGATTGCTGAGATTATTTCTATGAGAGCTATGGTGTCTTCTCTCATTTAATTATTGTGCTATTGAATGGTTGGATTATGGGACTTTGAGCCAATTGGGGTTTATTTCTTAGTTATGGAATGCTATATAGATTTTAGGATCACCAATTTTCTTCCATTGTAGGGCTTTCCCTTTGTAGAGGCTGCATCGGTTTCTCTTCTTTTTTGACCATTTTCTTTATCCCTTTAGTTGTAATGACACCTTGTTCTTTGGAGGGAGATTCATTGTTACTGTTGTTCTTTATTGTCTTCATCAGTTTATTAGTGGTAAATTGCTTAGCATTGCCTTTCATGGATTTTCCTTGGGGCAACATTTGATAAGGTGATGCTGTTCTTTATTCCAAAAAATGTTGTTTTCATAATTTAGGTAAACTAGAGGCAATCAATTACGTATGGGGTCATAAATAGAAATAAACTTAGTGAATGCTTGACTCAACCTCTATGATGCGTCTTCTATCTTACATATTTGTTTGATTTGTCTTGGAACCAATAAGTCTTGTAAGATTTGGCTATGAAGATAGCTGCCCAAGATCTAGAGGCTTAATGGAAAGCACAAGATACTCAAAAAATCAATATGACAAGAATAAATTGTATTTTTATCAAAGAATGCAAATTGAATGAACATATGATGTTTGAGAGACCCTTGGTTATATAGACTAAGGTAAGACATAGGACAATGAAAGATTATGACAAGTGTTTTAACCTTATGATATGAGACATAAAGTTATAAGTGTCTTATGTGTACCCTAAGTAAACTTAAGTGATAAGATGTGAAAAAGACCCAATAGTGGAACTAGTTAGGTAACAACCCTATTCACGCTAACAAGTCTCCCTTTTTGGCTATTGATGGCTTTCAAATATGGTTAAATATGGTTCTAAGGCTAAATTTAAGATGATAAATTCTACCTATAGAGTATTTGTTTAATTTATCTTTTGCAGCTGAAAATTAAGCATTCAAGTTTGTGCTTGTAACATATATGGCCATTGGTTATTGATCTACTTATTATATTGCAACACTTCCTTGATTGTTGCATTTGAAAGGAATCAAAGGTGTGCAATATGCTTCCTATGTTAATTTATGAGAAGAGGTATTTGCAAAAAGTTGAATAAATCATATGGTTACAAGGAAATAAACACAAAAGCAATATATCATAACATGGTGATTAATGTGGGGAAGACCTTTTGGGAAAAAAACCCCACCCTCCAAAACAACTCAATGTATTTATTTTTCAATAATCAATGGTTACAATACACTTATAGAGTCTAAACCTTTACAAGAGTATTACCAAAATTAAATCTAAACCAATGTTGGCAGCATAGCAATATTAGTAAAACTCACTATGAAACCTCCATTTCAAGCATCCAATAAATAGGAGAAGCAATGCATGAAACCACCAAATGGTAATTAGGAAACCATGAGCTAAAACTACCTAAAATGTGGTACCCAAACTCCTAATACACAATTTAATGCTCAAATCCCAAGATGAGTTTGCATGTTAAAAATAGCACATTCCCTCCATTTGCCATGAGCTTGCTATAATCCATTCAACAATTTGGGTGTTTCATTTTGGCTCTATTATCACCATTCAAAGATGGCTTTATGACATGTCATAACATGCATCAAAAGTTGGTCAAGAAATGTAACTCTCATACAACTCTCTTGTGCACTATAAATGCTTTTACATATTTGATGTTGGAAGTTTAACTTTTGGAGGCCATAACTTTTGATTTGGGAATTTAATTTAACCCCTCCCTTTTTTAAATTGTAGACCTTGAATGAGTCTATATCATTGTAAGTAACTTGTTTTAGTTAAGACTGGGGCTAAAATTGATCTCGAAAGCCTTACAAATTCCTTTTTCTGTTTGTAATACTAAGATGTGTAATGTCCCAAGCTAGACACCTAGGACATTAGCAGACATAACAACTTTTTTTTTGAAACAACTATAACAACTAAGATGCACACAAGTGTCATGTAAAAAAACAATGACACATGGAAAACAACAATATGAACGACCACACCATTGCTACAAGTAAGGTGGCACCAATGGAAAACTTACCAATTGCGGGACAAAACCCCCACAATGAACCTACGAGAGGGGAAAACGAAACCTAAACAACAATCGGGAATTAATTCATCATCGTGTTTTCTCACAACACAACATAAGGGAAGGATGAGGGAATCATCAACCTCAAATCTGCATCAAGACACTCTTACAAATTCAAACAAACACCACAAAAACCCACATAGACAATGGAATGACTAGGAGCTAACATCCCTGGACTAGATGACTCAACCACCATTTATGGAACAAGGAGTAAGTTAAGGGTAACATTCAACCTCCAATTGACTCAACAACTCAACAATATTTAAACATAAAGGGAAAACCTTCACAAGAGGTAGAAGCCCTCCACCAATTGGAATGATGGCATGTTGCTTCCAAGACACATCATGCTTCTCAAAGAAAAAAGGTGCCATAAAGCTTAAGGTATGACACTTGTTGATGGAGTGACAACATGGGAAGACTCACTAGGCAAAGGGGAAACAACTTTCGTATACAAAGTCTCCTCGAGAAATGATAGAAAGACCTTGCTAACGACAAAACAAAGGAAAATAGTGGACTAGGACACTAGTGCCTAGATAGGACACTAGTGTGCTAAAGGGACACTAGCGCAAATACATTAGTATCTTGAATTAATGTTGGTGTCCTAGTCTAGTGTTGTAGTCTTGACTTGGCGCCAAAGTCCCAAGAACATGCAGTCCTTTCTTGTGTTGATGTCTTGTTCCAACGTTGGCGTTGTTATCACCTAGAAGTGCACCTTTGCTGAGTTGCAAGACTCAGCCTATTGGTGAAACATGGGATCTTTCCAGGTTTGTGGGTCACCTATGATGGAAAGAACCTCTAGAGAGGGCTGGTTCCCTTGGAACTATCATCTAAACTAAATTACCTATTGCTGCTTGCAAAGGAAAGAGATAGGAATTGACATGAAAATGAAAACCTAAGATCCTAATGTGATGCACCAAATGAATTTTGACCTGCACTTGTTTAAATGAACATAATATGATCAACAACTTAAACTTTGACGTACACAACCCAAAATTTCACATGTCTCTTGCATAAATATTTCATGACTAGGTTTGGTGACTAGGATAGCATTTAGAAGGAGCTGGAAATGTTCTCACAACTTAAACTTTACTCCTAGCTGGTTAAACACAAGTAATGACCTGCAAAAGCACATATTTTCTGCATAAAGGCAATAAAAATAGGACAAAAATTAAGGGAAAGAAGCATCACCACAAGATCGCATCAACCATTTTGAAGCTTGCACAATGAAACAGCTTTGAGAAGGTAAAATAGCTTGTCTTATTGATCAAAATGCTTATAAACAGCATAGAAGTCTGAAGATAGTTACAATGCTTATTCTTTGCTAGAAAGAACCTTCATAGGTTACAATGCATGGCTCTTGTAGAGCTCAAAAACAAGAAAGAACTAAGTAAAAATGAAGGCCGATGGGTCCTATATCTCATCCCAAGCATGGGAGAGCATATAGGGACTAAATTTGACTAAGTTAACATGCTCAAAAGTACGGCAAACTGTTTTACACGCCCAAAGAGGTCTTCTTGCTTGACTTGGTCTCTCTTGGCTCCTAAAAACATGTTCCAGCTGGTTGTGAAGCTCCTAGATACCCTCAAACTGCCCTTGAAACACTCCACCTACTGTCCTTGTCATCCACTTTGTCTTACTTGCTCAAAACTCCCTCGTAGATGCTTGCATGCTGTCTTTGACTGCTCATAAAAGACCCCAAACTGCTTAACCTCTTTCATGAATGCTTTTAAGACCCTTATTCACATGTGTTTGAAAAGCTTAAACCTCCTTGTGGTGTTGAAAAAGATTAACACATTCAATCTTTGTTTTCCAAAAATTGAAGAAGACTCCTCTATCTGTTTAATATGAAAACTCTTCTTGACTTCTTATGATTGTCCCTTATATGCACGTATAGAATGATTATGACAAAGTGAAACTATAGGAAAATTATGTCTTTTGATCCTCCTCCAATAACTGTCTTCATGTTTTCTTAACTGTGATTTATCAAAAATGCATGTACCTTAGATGAACTATCATCACTTCTTTGTTTTCATCATGATTCCTGATACTTGATGGGCTCACTGTCATTCCATTGGCCTTTGATTGTCATTTGGCGTCCATTCATGGCTGACTGTTATTTCTGGGCAGCCATCTTTGACTTTGACAGGGTGCCTTCTTTTCCTTGGATTACTTGTCAAAGCTATAGTCTTTCCTTGAAACTCCTTTTGCTATTTTGCTGTCCTTATGTTCATTACATCAGATCTTTTGACATAATTGGCTTTTGTGATTTTACAGCTGTCACTATCCCTCATTGAAATTCCTTAATAGACTGCCAGAAAGTCATCTTCCTTTTGGGAATTCATGATTGTTGTTCCTTATAATCATCCCTTTCATGGGACTCTCTGCTCTTTGTATGATTATATCTCATTCATACCAATATGCACTAGCTAAAGGCACTGCCAATGGATAGAAACTATGGAGGGTTCCTTTTGCACTCATTGTATCATGGAAAACTATTCACTAACCCTGTACCGTCACACTTACTGTCTTAGCATCAAATTTCCTCAACAGGGATTGTCATATTATAGAGACTATCATCTAGTATTAACTTCTCCTCTCATTGTCCATGAACCACAACCTAAAACTTCATCAAGCAAACACAGCCGCTAAGACTCATTGCCCATGAACCACAAAATTCTTCATTACATGATAATCACAACAAGGTCAAAATTACAAACGTTGGGAGTCTTGGGACTGTCATAAGGTCTTAGTCATAAATACTGATCACAGTCCAAAATCATTAAGACAACCATCACTGTTGATAACTCTTTACCATCAAACTTGTAAACTTTCTGAAAGTTCACTGTCTTTTGGACTGTCCTCTTGCATATTCATGGTGTAGACTGTAGCACTGGTCTGTTAGGAACAAGCAAAAGAGCTGAAAACCCCTATAGATCTCTGTCCACTGCACTGTGACAGGCTGTACTCATACATTAGCAACTATCCTCTTCCATGATGTGAGGTCTGCCACCTCTCTTCTCAGTACTCTTATGTTCATTATCAACTTAACCTCAGGAAAGTTAGTTGCACCTAAAAAGGTCTGTCATAGGTTAACCTCAGGAAAGTTAGTTGCACCTAAAAAGGTCTGTCATAGGTCTGCACAACAACCTCTTTCTTCATGGCTTGTATCCTGGACATAGTGATCTCAAAACCCTTGACCATCTATACACTAACTCTTTAAAAGAATCATGATCATCCTTCTTGACTATGTGGACAGAGCTATGAATTTCAAGTCTGCCATTTGCGTTCATTCAATGCCCTTAAACTGTGATCACAAATCTGTTTTCTCATCACTACACCAACAAGGTCCCTTTGATTACCAAACTGTCCTCCCTCTGTCAATATTGGTTCACTATTTATTCTCATCCTTACAAGTATTCATAGCATCAGGATCAACAGGTAGTTTACCAAGGGCATCTAGCAATGTTATTAGAAGTTCCCTTAAAAGTTAAAACTTTTATCACTTTCCTTTGGGTTTGAAATGTCTGCAATCTTCCCTTTGCTAGGCCTATAAGATTCCATCCTCCAAAATGATCTTTGCAGTTCCTTATTCTAGTGCTGCACGCTAGTTTGATATGCCATGACTCACTGGCATTCCTTGCATTACACGTGTTTCTCATATTTTTCCACTAGCATCTGTGTATTAACTGTGCCCTTTTGAGTTTCAATGACTGTACCTATATTGTTACTTGCACACATATGACTGCCCTTTTCTAACAAGGGGCTATCATTGAACTTTACTCCTTTTCAGCATCAAACCTCCTCCTTTGTTGAATGACTGTCATCATCTTGGGCTATCCTAGGCACATAATGATGAATTGTCCCTCAAAACAATACCCCTGTAGGCTGCACTTTACACAGGGATTGTCACTTGTCATTAATGACTCTCATCATTTTTCCAAGCATTACTATTTGGTAAAGATGAATATTCTGCCACCTCCATGTAACTTGACATAGGGAACACATGCCATTTATAGATGAAACTGCCCCTTACACTGTCATTAGGAAGTCTGCCACTTCTACTTAATATTCTTCAATTGTAACTAGCATCTTACCCTTTGAAATTCTGCCAGCTATCATTTTTATTGACTGTCCTAGCTGTTGGTTTTGTAACAATTCATCAAACGGTAAATGCTCCTGTTTTATAATTTCTCACGATGGTGGTGTTGTGACCATTTCACACATCGCCCCATTGCAAATGGGGACCCCCTGTTTTTTTGCCTCAGTGTTGCAACTGCTTATCACTTGTCTTTTTACAATGAGGTCATCATTTTGAGGGTTCCAAGTCGGTCTTTTTGCAAGTCATCCGAGCCAAGTCAGTAATTCATGCTTGAATCTGTGCGTAGACGTCATGGAAGCGCTCAGAAGGCCCAAGAGACGAAGATCGACTATAAATTCGGCCAATTCTGAGACTTCCTATTTTTTAGGAAAAGTTGCTTTTTCGATTTTTCATTTTTGGCATTTTTGGACCAAACGAGGTTCCCTATTTTTTAGGGTTGCTTTTTCTATTTTTAGAAAGTTTCTATTTTTGGAAAGTTTCTATTTTTGGAAGGTTTCTATTTTTAGAAAGGTCCCGAGTTCTGAAAACGCACTCAGAAGTTCGAAAAACTCAATAGATCTCTCAGAAAATCGAAATAAAAAAATTGAAATTTTTTCGAAAAATCTGGAAAAAACAAGTCAAAAGCATGAAAATCAGACTGAAAACGTTCAAAAATTCTAGAAAATCAGTCAAAACCAGCTCAAAATTAACCAGATCTGAGGTTGAAATCATGAGAATCAGCTCTTAAATGGTGAAGTTTGTGAGAAATCTGTTCAAATCTGGAGAATTCGCCGTGGAAGAATGACAAAGGAAGGTGTATGAAAATCTGGAAGTCTTGAAGCTCGCCCAGCAGCTAAGAAGGATATCCAAAGAAGTCATGAAGTCCGCCCAGCACTTGGGAAGCATATCCCTGCATCTTGAGGCAACATCCTTGCATCCTCCAAAGTCCGCCCAGCACAAAAAGGGATGATGCCAAAGTCTTAAGAAGTCCGCCCTTGGATATCCTTGCATCTTCCAAAGTCCGCCATGCACTAAGGAAGCTCATCCTAGGACCTTCCAAAGTCCGCCAAGGATGTGCCAAAGAGTCTTGAAGTCCGCCTTAGCATCAAGGTGCACATGCCAAAAGATGTTGAAGTCCGCCATCTTGAAGGAAGCACATCCTAGCATCATCCAAAGTCCGCCTTGCACATCCTAAAGTCCTCTAAAGTCCGCCATCCACAAGAAAGGAAGTGCAAAAGGGTTCTGAAGTCCGCCCAGCAGCAAAGGTGCATATCCTAAGATCATCCAAAGTCTGCCCAGCACTAAGGAAGCATATCCTAAGAAGTTTCAAAGTCCGCCCTTGAAAGGTGGGACTTGTCCAAAGAGCATTCAAAGTCCGCCAGCCTTGAGGAGACTTGTCCAAGCATCCCTTAAAGTCCGCCTTCACTTGGAGGATGCCATCCAAAGTCCGCCTAGGCATGAAAGTGAGGAAAAATCAAAATATTTGCTAAGTGTTGGCGCCCAGCTAAGGAGAATTTCGAAATTTGGTTAAGTGTGAAGGCCTAAAAAGGTGGAGAATCATTTCCAAAGGGGATAAAATGTTGAGATAAAAGCTAAGAAGTCCGCCCTAGAAAAGAGGGACATCCAAGATGCTCGTCCAAAAGACTTAAGAAGTCCACCACACTTGTCCAAAATGCCAAGGAAGTCCGCCTAAGATGATAAGACGATAAGATTTTTGGCTAAGTGTCAATGCCAAGTCCAAGAAAAAGTTCGAAATACTTGCCTAAGTGAAGAGGCTAAGGGATGAGAAATGAAGACGTTGGCCAAGTATTGTGACACTTTCGAGAAGACAAATGCCAAGATTGAAAGGACATGTGCTAAAGATGATCAGGATATGGCAAAGAATAAAACGGAATGTGCCTAACACGATGAGGAAAAGAGGTAAAATTTGCCTAAGTATGGAGAAAATGCGAAGAAATTGTCAACTTTGACCCAAGAAAAATGCACAAGGCAAGGAGAAAGGAAGGATCGTCCTTGGCCAGAAGGAGGGAGAATATGTCAGGCATCGAGGAAATTCACCCAACGAAGACATCCGGACAAGGATTTTGCCTAGAAAAAATTCGACTGAGCAAGGAAATATTTGACTTTGGCAGAACAAATTAGGCTCAGTGCAAAGGAAAATCTCGCCTCGGCAAAGAAAAATAGGGATCTGGCAATGAAATTTTCGACGGAATGGCTTGAATTTTGGTTTGGCTAGACGAAATTGAGGATAAAATTGGAAAATAAACTCTTAGCCAAGAAAAACAAAGGAAAAATCAAAATAGCCATGGGTCCAAAACGAACGGGTTGGAATAAATTAAAATATTTTTTAATATTTTAATAATTTATTCTCAGCTGCTTGGAAATTTAAAATACTTTGGACAAAATGAAGTTTGCCAGAGATGTTTTGGAGGAAAATAATTTGTGTCGGCCAGAGGTAGAGTCCGATGGGCAAAATTAAATTCACCGTGACTTCAGGAGAGAGAGTGGTAAAAATTTAGGAGAGAGAAAATCTCAATTTGTTTATTTTATTTCTTGCAGGTGGATGACGATACGAGGTGAATCTTCAAAGAAGAAGCAAAGGCATGGAATGGAGGGAAAAGGATGGCACCAGCATGAGAAAGTCTGACTTTGCCCAAGCACAACATGTCCAAACCCTTACAAAGTCCGACTTTGCTTGGAGAAGGTATGTCCAGACACCCATTAGATCCGCCAAGTACAATGGCAAACATGATGCAAAGTCCGACCTAGACCAAGGAAAGAAATGTCAAAGTGTTGAGAAAGTTCGCCCCAGCCTAAAGAAAAGATGGTGAAACCACTAGCAAATCCGACTTTGCTCAACTGAGAAATGGCACAAGCATGATAAAGTTCGACTTCTCCCTAGACATGTTTGTCCAAAGTGGCCTGAAGTCCGACTTAGGCTAAGAGAGAAAACGTCCAAGCTCATGTGAAGTCCGCCCAAGGAGAGAATGAGAAGAATTCACTAAGTGTTGGACAGAAAACAGGAAGCAGGAAGTGGGTAAAATCCTTGTCTAGAGATGGAATTTGTCCTACATAGCACAAGCCAAATTCAAAATTGAAGGAAAATCCACAGGCAAAGTTCGTTCGAGCATAGAGATGGCCAAAACCTTGGCTAAATGTTGAATGGTCCACATGAAGGTGTTACAAAATAGCCAAAATTTGGCTAAGTCTAGGAAATACTTCACAGAGGAAATTCCAATTTCCTCCATTGTGGCGAAAGCACAAAGGCATTCTTCTCCAAATTCTAGACACTTGAAAGGATATCCAGACACCTACTACAAGGGGAGACTTCCAGACTTCAAAGATTCCAGTACAGGTAAGAAGAAGAAATCAAAGTCTCAAAAGGAATCCAGGATCACAGCTAGGAAGGAACAAGCACAACGGATAGAGTAATCGGCAGGGAAAATATTCTAAGGCAAGCACGTGAAGAAAAACGAAGCAACCAAGGAAGACATCTAGCACGCCGAGGTGGCGCCTCGTCATCTTCCAACCAATCAGATTGTTCCAAATCAACATGCAACAACTTTCTATTTTATTGTTGATTTATATTTAGCAAAAAGGACAAGTGTCCTCAAATGAAATTTTCTCATTGGTCAAAAGTGACAAACCCTAATTAGGGTTTTATTTTGTAATCTCGGCCGTTGATTTGAAATCAATCTTGGCCATTGAATTGTAATTGGGGAGCCTATAAATTGAGCTCGCCTCCTCATTTGTAAGAGGTGGAGACAGATTATGTATATTGTCGCATTGAGACTATTTTGAATGATAAAAGCTCTTGAGCATGATTTGCCTTGAATCACTTCTTATTGTTGAATAGTAAGCGAGGTTACATATTGCCTTCCGCCATAGATTAGAGTTAAAGTTAGATTAGGTAGAATTTGCTTTGAAAAGTTGTTAAATTGAATGAGAGATTGATCGTATTGATTCGATGGTGAAGTGTAGCTCATACTTTTTTCGAATGGATGATTTGCATTCGATTTGTAAAGTTAGCCTGAGCTCTTAAACGTGGAAGCTTAACTTCAACCTCATTCGAGGTGTGAAAATTATTCTCACAAACCCCTTGAAGATTGCACCCACTTTGCGTATGTTGTCCTGCAGGAGGCGAAACAAAGTGTGGTTTATTTCTCTTCACCGAGTCCTTACTGTCTCTTGAGTTCTTAGGCTTAGACTAGACCCTTTGAACCCTATTCTTTTTGCCATTTTTTTTTTGAGATCCACAATTGAAAGTCCTAATTGAGAACCTACAAAGATAAATTTCCTAAGTCCCTAGCTTGTGCAGACTTTCTACGTAAGTCCCCTTGTTTATTACCAGCAAATCACAACGCCATTGAGCTTATCCACACGTCGAGACCCGACTAAAGAAACCTTGGAATCGCCATATGATCTTCTCGCAATCTTAGCATATGCGGTGATTTTTCAAGAGAGGATAGAGTGTCTTTGGACATTTTATTCTGTGTGTTCGGTGGATGATAAAACGTACACCAACAGGTGGCAAAAGAAATTGAGAATTTTCCTGAAAAATACATAAAGACTTTGTTACTTGAGTAGGATCTTCAAAAACTCGACTGAAAAGACTCTTCACCTCTGCCTTTTCCTTGATCTTTCATCATCAAGGTCCCAACAGTGTAAGATTGTCCTTTACTTCTTATTACCGTCTTTTAAACCTTTATTCTCTGTGATGATATTCTTCCTTTTAACACTGTCCTCTAATATTGGCATACTTATGATAAGCTCTAAACTCTCTGTTTTCTGCATGCTACAACTGAACCTTTGATGCATTCTTCTATACTAGTGACTGTGTTTACCATTTATGGCTTCTACAGATCCGTTCAACTTCATCAAACACTTTTTAAACTATCACCTTTGAAAACCTGTGAATATCATTCATTATTCTTCTCATGAACTATCTTTTGACTTGTGGTCATTAACAGGTGGTTATCATGTATCATCCATAACTTCCAACTCATAGCATCATCATTATCATCCTTGTCAAAACTAATGAGTTAACTCCATATCATCAACTCTCCTAAGAAGAACAAATGCTTATGGTCCAAGTGTTGTAACTATTTCATCTAAAGACTTCATGCTACAGCCTTTTCTCTGTCAGAGGCTGACCCTTTTCCCACTGTTCTTAAGTCTCTTAAAGTCTTCATACTGCCACCGAGACTGTGGGAGACCATCCTTTTTTGCTTTCCTCATATACTGCCTTAAACGTATAGTCCTTCTATCTGTCCTTTTGAACCAAAATCATGCATTTCATCAGGAGCAGTTGACCTTTCTTGAGGTTTGAGTACCTGACTGTGCTCACCTTTGTCCTTTTGAAAGACCCAACCCTATCTTCACATTACCTTTTAACCAAATAAAGGGTTTTGGCAATGAAATTTAGCAAGGGTTTTGCACTGTGGGCAATATATCAAAAGCATTGATGGCTGACAGTAAGACCAAAGAAATCATAAGGATACCTTATATCCTGTCATATAAACCCTCTCAGTGTTGCTCTTTTAGGAATGCCTGCATCCTGTGGAAAGCTACTTGCTGTGATCACAGATCTCTCATACATAGTTTGAATATCAAGAGTTCTTGCTGCATTAAGTGGCTCTAAAATTTTGATAACACCTACATGATCTGATCTAAATAAGGCTGAAGACTCCACGTGTATCTCTAAACTACTTCAAGGACTGCCATTTTATCATCTGCTATGGGCTATTCGCAGGTTTCTTTAATATTTTCACAAACCTAAACCTCTATTTTCTCTTTTGGAATGGTTTTAGCTCTGGCATGTAGATATATGTATTTACCCCTTGCACATTTGTTTTCATGGTTTAAAAGCAGCCCACAAAACCTAGTTTTCTCAACTACCCGAAAATCTTTGAAGAGTTTAAAACCTTAAACATAGTAAGGCATACCTGGCATGATATGAGGATGAAGGTGCAGTTTGCAATGTGTGAAAAGCGCAAATAGACTTCTGGAAAACTTCCAATAGCTCTGCAACGTGCTTTTGTTTTCTGAAACATGGAAGAACTCCTCCATTACTTCTCAGCACCAGCAACAAAAACCCTAAAATTCCTCATGATAAGTGGGCATAGCTGAAAGAAACTCCTCCTCCTTCTGGCGCCCAAATTACTTGGTCAAAGTTTTCATTTTCCTTTTCTCAAAAATTTTCAATGCAAACTTTCACGTTGCCATTCTCCCTTTGTCTTCATAAAACATTTTTCAAACATTTAACAATATTTTTAATAACAATGTTTTAAAACAAAAGTGTCAATAAGCATCTAGGCTAGTGAGCCAATCAAGGCCTTTGTTTGGACCTCCAAGCCTAGCACAATGCTTAGGAACCATAAGGAAAGAAACACAATGCAAAATGAACTTTGAAACAATGAAAACAATTGGGGAACCAAAGTGGTTCAAGACACTCAATCTCACATCACACTAGCCCATGAAAGAGATAACTCCCACAGGTTGAGGAGATCACAAAAGGCTCCAACACAAGACAAATGGCACAAGGGGTGAAGGGGAAAGTGGCCTATACCTTCTGTCCACACCAAGACCAAACAGAGAACCCCAAAATGACCCCTTAATGAAGTGGGTCATCACACCAACCACATTAAGAAATGCAAAAAAGGAAGCTACCTATTTCAATGATCAAATTGCATGTTTTCTAACTTTGAATTCATTTTAAAACCAAATTGAAGTGTGCTCTACATTCATTTTGTCCAATATTTCCAGAAAGATAAATTGCACATGAAACAACATAAACATTTGACACCAATGTCGAGAAGACATGCATACAAAGATATCCTTCGCCACATTCCATCCAAAAAGAAGGTTCCATTACAATAAATTACAATTACAAAGGGTACTCAAGGCCTTGAATTATACATATACATTAGAATATGAAAATGAGCAAATCAAAGGCAAGGAAAGAACTTGTATCCACTTAATGCACATATCAAACAGAATCAATTCAAAGTAAATTAAAAATGTCTTGATCTGTCCACAAGTTGGAAATGGCTTTTATATAGAGAATAATTCTGATATGTAGTTTGATAGAAACTGTTTACAAATATATAATGAGGAAAGCCTATAGCCTTTCTGCTGTTTGTACTATATTGAAGTATACTCATGACAGCTTACTTCTGAAAATACTGTTAATTTGCAGGAGAAGAATTCTCGCAAAAAACACATTCCCCAAGAATGGAATTGGGAAGTCCACCGCTCGAAAATTATCTCCATATTGGCTACAGCTGTTGAAACCAACATTAAACAGCTTTATGGCCAGTCTGATCCAGAAGAAAACTTCCTTGCTTTTGTCGCAAAGTAAATCCCTGTAACTTTTAATATTTAGACTTTGGTAATTTTTTGGTCAGTTAAAAATTTGACTGACAAGTTTATTTATTCTTAATGTATTTGTTGATTATGGACTTTGCTAATAAGAATTATATGTTTCTTTTATCTATAGAGGTGCATTTTCTATGTTCGAAAAACCGTCTCTTTTGAAAAACAAGGACACAAAAGATGCACTATGCAAAATCGTTGGTGCATGTGCTACCAAGTATCACTACACAATGCAGTCATCTGCTTCCATTTTACATCTCATTCATAAGTATGATTTTCTGCCACAGCATATGGCTGATGCAGTTGCTCAAGCAGAGGCAAAGTACAATGATGGTAGTTTAGCAGTTTCATTGATAAGAGAAATTGGACGGATGAGTCCTACAGATTATGCTAGGGATGCCAGTGGTGCAGAAAATGTAGGCCGATTTCTTGTTGAACTTGCAGATCGAATGCCAAAGCTCATGTCAACAAATGTGGGGATTTTGATGCCTCACTTTGGTGGCGAATCGTATAAGATAAGAAGCTCACTTGTAGGAGTGTTTGGTAAATTAATTGCTAAGGCATTTAAAGATAATGATGGAAAATCTTCTAGCTGTACGCATAGGCTCCGCAGCAAGCAGGCGATGCTTGATATTTTACTCGAAAGGTGCCGTGATGTTTCAGCATACACAAGAAGTCGTGTACTTCAAACCTGGGCTGAACTATGTGAACAACATTCTGTTTCCATTGGGCTATGGAATCAGGTGTCAGAAATTGCAGCAGGTAGACTTGAAGACAAGGCTGCAATGGTAAGGAAAAGTGCATTGAACTTACTAAGTACATTGTTGCAGTATAATCCATTTGGGCCGCAGCTTCGTACTGCTACATTTGAAGCGACACTAGAGAAATACAAGCAAAAACTTACTGGAATGACACCTCCAAGTACATCACATGATAATGAAGAAAATGATGTCCTAGTCAAGACTGAGATATCTGAAAATGAGGAAGGGGAAATTAATAATGATTTGAATGCTAATGTAGCTGAAGAACATCCATCTCCTGAAAAAAATGAGGAAACAGAACCAAACCATGTTGAAGACAGTGGTCCATCTCAAGTTGAGAATGGGGTTGACAATGATGACAACACTCCTGATGTTGGGAGTTTAGAACAAACCAGGGCATTGGTTGCATCTCTTGAAGCAGGTGTACGGTTTGCAAAATGCATGTCATCAACAATGCCTGTTCTTGTGCAACTATTAGCATCTCCTGCGGTCACTGATGTTGAACACAGTATTCAGTTTTTGATGCGTTGCAGACAATTTCTGGTGGATGGAGCAGAGTCATGTCTTCGTAAAATGCTACCCTTGGTATTAATTTTTTATGGTTATGCTTGTTTACATGATATTCAATATATTATGGTTAAATTCACTTTCTTGAAAGATTTTTTTCAATCCTCTTCTTTGTTCTTTATTTTAAATTCGTTGTATGTTATGTGAGATGTGAGCTTATATTGCATTGCCAAATCAAAGGTCACTTACAGAAGTTGGTTGAATGCCCTGCAGGTCTTCTCTCAGGAGAAACCTATCTATGAGGCTGTTGAGGGTGCCTTCATTACAATATACATAAAGAAGAACTCAATGGAAACTGCATCAAATCTGATAAATATCACGATTGATGCCAGCGTTGGAGATCTTGCAGCACTTGAATATATAATTGGTGTACTGGTTTCGAAAGGGGACATTCCTTCTGGAACAGTATGTAATATTAACTCTACTATAAACATGTGACTGGTCATCTAGAAGGAAGATCCTAGTTTTTATTGGCTGGCCCTTCTTTATGTGCAAATGTACATAGTTTTCTTTATTTGGTGTATTGTTTTGAAGGCAGATGCGAGGTGGTCTTTTTATTTAATTAGCTAGTTTTCTTTAGTTTGTAAGGTTGGGCCATGAAGGAGTTTCTTTTATTTATAGATATTTCATTATTCTCAACTGCAATGACTGGCTGGATCTAGGCAAAGTTTGCATTCTTGGTGCAATGCTACATGCTCGATAGCTGTCCATTTTCTTCTTTAGCTTGCAGGGATCAAGAAAGGAACATCATTTATAGCAGACTTTGTAATATTCATATAATTATTGCTATTTAAGACATTTATTCTTTTTTATTTCTCACAGATATCTGCTTTGTGGGATTTTTTCACATTTAATGTGAATGGAGTATCTGCAGAGATAAGTCGTGGAGCCTTATCAGTGCTATGCATGGCTGCAAAATCATCTCCAAAGGTCCTGAGTTCACATTTGTTGAATATTATTGACATTGGGTTTGGACGATGGGCTAAGGAGGATCCATTGCTTGCGAGGACAGCATGCATTGCTCTTCAGCGACTCTCTGAAGAAGATCGAGGAAGTCTCATATCACGTCATAGCCGAGTTTTCAATTCCTTAAAAAGTTTACTAATTGGTCAAGGGCTTATGGAACAGAGTTGGTATTCTGCTGCTGAGCAGGCCATAAATGCTATCTATGTACTGCATCCCAAGCCAGAAATGTTTTTGGCTGACATCATAATAAGGTTTCATGCAAGTGTTTTCGGACAAAATGAAACACTTGAGCAAGTGGCTCCAGACACTGAAAATCAGGTGGATGCGGCATCTCCTCCCCACGGTTCTTTATCAGTGGGAGTTACCAAGTTAAGTAGATTTCTGTTCATTGTGAGTCATGTAGCCTTGAAGCACTTGGTTTATATAGAATCCTCTGTGCGGAAGATTAGAAAGCAGAAAGCAGACAAACAGAGAGCAGCAGCTGAGTCACAAGCATCCGAAACCAGTGCTGATTTGTCACAGTCTTCTGAAAAAGCAACAGAGGTGAGTGATTAAGCTTAAAAAGGTTAATATGGGAGATTCTCCTTTCCCCCTTTGGTTTAGGCGGGATAACTTCATCATCTCATTATGCAATTTTTCTTTACCGTTTTGCGAGTTATACAAAAGTACATTATATGTTAACTACCATTGATTTACTAGGAATGCAATATCAATGCTGAATTGGGCGTTTCTGTATCCGAAGATGCAAGGCTTGACTCCCTTGCAGAGAAAGCAGAGAAGGAAATTATTACAGGCAGACAAAATCAAAAGTTTATAATTGGAATATGTGCTCCTATTGTTGCAAAGATTTGTAAAGACTTTGCTCTGTTGCAGAAGGTAGGGCTGCTTGTATTCTTTCCTCATAATGAAGGATTCATGACATCAGATTTCAATGGTTTTATAAAATTGAAGTATTGTCTGTATGTGAGGGTAACAACTTATACATGCACTTTCACATTGTAGTTTCCAAGACTGCAGGCGTCAGCTATGTTAGCTCTTTGCAAGTTAATGGTTGTTGACCCCGACTTCTGGTATTTTGTCAAACTCCTGTACATATGTTTTTTATTCCACTTGGAAGTATGCCAACAAAATTGTTGTTTTTGCAGAAGTATTCACCTAAAGACTGAAAAATGAAAATTGAATGTTGGAAATTTTGCAGTGATGCAAATCTACAGTTACTATTCACTGTCGCCCAAAATGCCGTGTCGGAAACTGTTCGATCGAATTGCGTCATTGCTCTGGGTGATCTGGCAGTACGGTTTCCTAACCTTTTAGAACCTTGGACCGAGCATATGTATGCTCGTCTTAGTGATCCGTCGATATCTGTGAGAAAGAATGCAGTGCTAGTTTTGTCACACCTCATATTAAATGATATGATGAAGGTATTTTAATGTAGCCCATGTCTGATTATCTAGTTAATTTTTTATAAGAAATTGAACAAGTCCAGTAAGGGAAAAGTTATGATTTTGTAGGTCAAAGGGTACATAAGTGAAATGGCTCTTCGGCTGGAGGATGAAGACCCACGTATCTCTAATCTTGTGAAACTTTTTTTCCATGAATTGTCAAAGAAGGGTGAGGCACCTTTTGTTTTGATTTCATTCATCATCCATCATTTATTTCTTCTATATTATCACATTCATATTCATGCTGCCTACATATCCAAACAATTCTTTGTTTTTGATTGCAGGAAGCAACCCAATTTATAATCTTTTACCTGACATTCTCAGTCGACTTTCATGCCAAAACTTATCAGAAGAAACTTTCTGCAATATTATGCAGTTCTTGATTGATTCTATAAAGAAGGTTCGTGATTAATCCTTACAAAACTATACTGGATTCTTGGAAATATATTTTTCAGCTTGATTAACTTTCAATTGTTAAACTCTCATAGCAACAGTAACTTGAATATGGAAGAAAATTTTTGAAGCTTGATTTAATCAGTGCCACAATGAACATGTCGAAACCTTTTCCGTTGTCCATCTCATCTTTATTTCTATTCAATTGGAATATTCAGAATTTATAACCAATGCCAGTAGAAACAAAAAGCTTGTGATGTCTCTCTTTGTTCTTTGGGAATGAGTGCTTATCATGTTACCTATTATTACCAACTTAATTCTTTGCATGACAGGATAAACAAATGGAAGGTCTCATTGAGAAGCTCTGTCATCGGTTCTCTGGAATCACAGGCACAATTGTTTCTGACCTTTTCTTCTCTTTCCTTCTCTACTCTAGTGTTTACTGCTTACCGTCTTCAATGTTGAGTGTATTTCTTACGTTGTCCAAATGGTGGTTTGTTATTGGTAGTGGGGACTATTGCTAGTTAACTTTTGTCACTCCTATTTCTTCTCCTGTATAGTACCTACATTATAGGGATTATTTGTCAATAATGTTCGTCATGTCATTCATTTTATTTTACAATATGCGTGCTTCAACTCTAAGGTTGCTGACACAAATCCTTGGATTTCATGTTTTCTAGATAAAAAGCAATGGGTTGACATTGCTTACTGTCTTTCTCAACTCACTTACACTGAAAAAGGGTTCAAGAAGCTAGCAGATTTGTTCAGAAGCTATGAACATGCTTTATCCGAGGATGCTGTTATTGATTACTTCAAAAGTATATCCAATAAGGTAAATAATGCATAAAGCTTTCTTTTGTTTCGTGCTTTTTTTTGGGTCATTTTTGGAATGAATACTAAAGACTTGGAATCTCTAATACTGGTTGTCAGGCCAAAAAGTTTGCAAAACCTGAAGTGAAGTCTTTTGTAGAGGACTTTGAAGGGAAGCTTGTTAAGTGTCATGAAGAGAGAAAAGAGCTGGAAATAACGGCACAAAATGCTATGGCACATCAGCAGAAATTATCTGGTCAGGTGGATATGGAAAAACCAAATTCAGACGAAAAAAGTTGTAAGACGAAAATTGAGTCTCAGTTAGATGGGGTTGATAAGGAGGATACTGGTAGTTCCAAGAATACATCACAGGAAAGCACAAGGGGTGGTAAGATATGAATTATAATAGTCTATTTGCATTGCTTTTTACTTTCAAGAATACTAGTGCGTGGCACTTTGAATCTCTGAACATATGGTATAGGCTTTTTCACATGACATTACAATGCACATCTAAAGTCTTGTCCATGGAAAAGAGATCCTTTGCAATGGGCTTATGCACAAAAGGAGCATTCTGTTCCTAGAATACTGATGCTAATAAGTTTTGCAGATGCTACTGAGGATATTGAAAGCCATGAATCAATCATATCCGAGAGTGGAGATGCTGCCGCCCCTAGAAGTACGAATGATGAAAGCCATTTGGAAAATGATATATCTCCATCTGCTACTAAAAGCTGTAGGAAGGGAAAATCTAGGAAAAAGGTGAGTTCAGATGAATTCCTAGTTTTCCTTTTGTCAGGTACAATACATTGTAATGGAGATTGTAGGGAATTTGTTTCATTTGAATGCCTTCTTTCACATTATTGAGAGAATTTGTATTCTTCAGCAGTCGAGAAGGAATGCCAAGCTGGAGATGCCCATAACGA
>VDFB02006599.1:0-27788 GCA_007258455.2 Sequoia sempervirens
ATCAGACACTTGCAAAAAAAAAAAAATTTACAGCACCAAAAGAAATGTTCCTAAATTAAAAAATGCAAACAAGTGGTTTGAGAGATAAATCTTTGACAAACATAGCTGCAAAACCACATGTCAGTAGTTTGAATAAATGTCTTTGACCTACAAAAAACTCCAACGCCACATACTGCCAACAAAGATTAGTAACCAAAAAAAATAAAATTAATGACAGTAGCAAATTAAAACAGTGATAACTTTCTCAAAAATTAATGAAATTTTAAAGCGTTGATACTTGTGAAAAGCTAAAAATAAAACCTTCAAAACCCAGAAAGTATTTTCCACGATTCTGCACAAAAAAATGTTATAGACAAAAAGAAACGCGGGTTTTAAAAGCTAGATTAAAAAAATAATGATCACTAAAATGACTATAACTTTCTCAAATCTTAATGAAATTTAAAACTATTTAAAGTTTTGGAAAGCTGAGTATGAGATCTACAAAACCTAGAAAATGTTTTAAAATATTTTATTTTCCCATTTTTCTGTCTCAGAAGAAGGTGACATGATTTTGTATGACTTCTTGACTGTAACCTGCAAAATAGTGAAAACAAACAAGAAAAACACACAAATATTTCTATAGAATGTCGGGTTCACCAATGTAACTATGGTTAATATTTTGGATTTGATTCAATCAATAAAGAATATAAAATAAGCCCAAAGACCTATTAAGAACAATGAAAACTAAAAAAGAACAAATATACCTGTCATTCATAGGAGTTTCCATGATTCACTTTGATAGTACCTTCTAACTTGTTGATTTGTGTTTCCCTCAGATTCGACGTGCAACCAATCTAAAAATAAAGCCTAAGTCCTACGTAAGCTTTGAAGGATTTGAATCTAAATGCCTATGCCTATGTCTATGACAAAAATGACTCTAAAATGCCAAATTAATCTAAGTATTAATATGTCAGAATATTGGATGAAAGTGGTTAAAATAGACCTTGCAGGCCTAGGTCATTTTTAAGTGTCTACACTTTTCACCCACAAACTGATGGACAAACATAAGTAGTAAATAGGAGTTTGGGGAATTTGTTGAGATGTTTGGTTGGAGAGAAGATTGGAAGTTGGGATTTAGTCCTTGCACAAGCAGAGTTTACTTACAATAACTCAGTGAATAGGAGTACCAGAAAAAACACCTTTTGAGATCGTTACTGGAGTTCATTCTAGAGGTATATCAAAGTTGAGAGATATCAGTATGGAAGATAAAAGGAGTGCAGAAGTAGACGAATTTGAAGAACATATGAAGAAAGTGCATACTCAAGTGAAACAACAATTAGAAGATATGAACCAAAAGTATAAAGAGAAAGCAGATGAAAAGAGGAAACATAAGTAGTTCAAAGTTGGAGATGAGGTGATGGTGTACTTGAGGAAGGAGATATTTCTAGTTGGCACATACAACAAGCTGAAGATGAGGAATTTTGGACCCTGTAAGATCTTGAATAAATTTGATTCAGGAAGTGCATATGAAGTAGAGTTACCGGATGGCGTGTGTTTATCACCTATATTCAACATTATAGATCTACATCAGTACCATGAAGCCAAATTCAATGAAGACGGTAAAATAGAATTGGAGAATCAGTTTCCTAAATAGCAATCAGATGAAATTGAAGAGATTTTGGATATCAGAGATGGAAGGAAAACTCGTGGAAGGCAGTATAGAGAATACCTTGTGAAGTGGAAAGATAGACTAGTGGAGGATTCTTCTTAGATTTCTCAGGTTGAGGTAGACCATTTTGGTTTTCCTTTAGCCCTAGAAAAGTAAGGGACTCACTTTTCAATAACCTCAAATGTCTAATGCAAGAGCATCCTTGGTTCTTGGCAATCTTGCATCAACCAAAAAATATATTTTCTTTCAGTTTTTGTTCTTATTTTATTCTTGCTCAGTTCATGTTGGTGGATCTGTCATATTTTCTCACCAGACCCTGTGGATCTACATTTTCATTATGGACATGTTCATTTTCCTTATTCCAAAATTTGATCAAGATTGGATCTTTTTCCAGGAAGTTATCACTTCTAGATTTCATGGCAGTTTCTTGAACCGACACCAAAATAATTTTCAAAGTGAGTGGCTAGATTGATCATTGGAGGATCATTCCCGTGACTTGTAGATCTTAACAGTGTGATTTTAAATGTTCTATGGAGTGTTCTTGACCTTAATTATAGGTCCACACTTCATCCTATGAATTCACCGAGGACTAATTCAAATTTGAGGCTGACCTGATCATGCACATGTTACATTTTATTTCATTGGAGATTGTAATAATCTTTGGTTGATGTGGATGTTTCTAGACCCATGGATGTGATATAAAGCTTGTAATAGATCATTAGGAAAGTAGTGAATAATAATTAGATAAGTTCTTGATCCAAATTGTAAGATTTTAGCTCGCATATAGGAGCATATTGGAATGTTGTATTTTTTAACATGTTGTATCAGGCTTGTGAGCCAAATTCATAAGCCCAGATGTTGTTGGCCGATTGTAACCAAGATTTCTATTAATGAGAATATTTGCATCTACATTTTTCTCCATATTTTGTGTTACTTATGTTGTGTTACTCTTGTTGCACGGTCAGGATTGTTCTCTTTGAGGACCCTCCTACCATGGCTGCGCCACTACTACTAGAATGCTGGAGTTAATCCATACTTATCTATGTGGTCTGACTAGGACTAGAAGCCTAAATGGTGATAGGTATTTCATTCTACTTATTGATGATTATACTCGAATGACATGGGTTGATTTTCTTAGAGAAAATACTCAGGCTCTAGATAGGTTTAAGGTATTCAAAGCAAGAGTGGAAAATGAAGTAAATTTGAAAATCAAGTGTTTGAGATCTGATAGAGGTGGAGAATTCACTTTTGGTGAATTTAATGTATTCTATAAACATGGCATAAGAAGATAGTTTTCTTCCCCAAGAACCCCTCAGCAAAATGGAGTAGTTGAAACAAAAAACTGGACTATACAAGAAGCTGCTAGAACCATGATGAAAGAATCAAATGTACCAGATGTATACTGGAGAGAGGAGATACATACTGATGTTTATGTTCTTAATAGAGTCCAAATCAGATACAACAACACAAAGACTCCTTTTGAGTTATGGACTGGTAAGACTCCTACTGTAAAGTATTTCAAGGTATTTGGAAGTAGATGTTATATTAAAAGAGATGATGAAAATCTTGGAAATTTTGATGCTAGATGTGATGAAGGAATTTTTCTTGGATACTCTACCACTAGCAAAGCATACAGATGCTTTAACAAAATATTGAGAAAGATAATTGAAAGTGCTAATGTGAAAGTTGATGAAGACATACATAGACCTATTGAGATAAGTGAAGTTGAACCTGATGATCCTATATGTGGACATGTACCTGAGGAAAATAAGGAGAAGGAAGAAGAAGAGAAATAAGAAAAAGTGGAAGAAGAAGAAGAAGAAAATGAACCAGAACCTACTGTTAGGACTCCTAAGTATGTACAGAAGAATCATCTGGAAGATCAGATAATTGGAGATAAAAGTGAAGGTGTGAAGACAACGAGTAGAGTTGCAACTGAGGTAAATTTGTGTCTATTATCTAAAATTGAACCTAAATCTGTAAGTGAAGCATGTGAAGATGATATTTGGATGAGAGCTATTAAAGAAGAGTTGCAACAGATAAAAAAGAATCAAACATGGGAACTAGTCCCTAGGCCTGTGAATAAAAATGTGATTGGTTTGAAATGGGTGTTCTAAAATAAGCTGAATGAAAGTGGAGAAGTTGTAAGAAATAAGGAAATACTGGTATGTAAAGGATATTCACAAGTTGAAGGTATAGATTTTGAAGAATCATTTACCCCTTTGGCTAGAATGGAAGCAATTAGGATGTTTTTGGAATTTTCTTCCCACAAGGACTTCAAAGTGTATCAGATGGATGTTAAGTCAACATTTTTGAATGGTGAATTGGAGGAAGAGGTGTACATGGAGCAACCTAAAGGGTTTCAGTTATTTGAAAAATTGGACATGGTTTGCAAGTTGAAGAAGGCATTGTATGGATTGAAGCAAGCTCCTAGAGCTTGGTATGCAAGATTGGACAGATACCTGAAAAAGCAATGATTCAAAAAAGGTTTTGATGACAATAATATTTACTTCAAAGTAAAAGGTAACAAAATGTTTATAGTAGTTGTATATGTTGATGATATCATTTTTGGTGGAAATTAAGGCATGTGTAAAAGGTTTGTTGAATAGATACAAAAAGAATTTGAGATGTCAATGATTTGTGAATTGAATTTCTTCCTTGGTCGACAAGTGAATCAAACTGATAAAGGGGTATTCATTTCATAATCTAAATATGTAAAAGAACTATTGAATAAGTTTTGGATGGATGATTCCAAATAAATTCTTACTCCTATGGTAACTGGATGCAAACTAAGAAAAGATGATGAATTTACTAAGATTGATTAGAGAAAATACAAATCTATGATTGGCGAACTGTTGTATCTTACTGCTACTAGACTAGATATTATATATGTAGTATGTTTAGTTTCCAGATTCTAAGTAGATCCTAAAGAAGCACATGTTACAGCTGTAAAGAGGATATTTAGATATCTTAAAGGTACACCATATTATGGATTATGGTATCCTAAGAGTGATGATTTTACCCGAAGTTCTTATACAGATGTTGATTGGGACAGATGTGTAGATGATCGAAAAAGTGCCAGTGGTGGTGCTTTCTTTCTTGGTGGAAGATTAGTTTCATGGTTGAGTAAAAAGAAAGACTCGGTTTCTTTATCCAATGTAGAGGAAAAATATAGTGTTGCAACATCTTGCTGCACACAGGTTTTGTGGATGAAGCAAACACTAAAAGACATTGGAGTGATATGTTATGAGTCTATTTCTATTTTTCATGACAACACATGTTCAATAAACATTTCAAAGAACCCGATTATGCATTCAAGAACAAAACACATATCTATCAAATATCATTTCTTGAGAGAAAAGGTGTTGGAGAATGAGGTCAAATTGGAGTATGTGAACACAAAGGAACAAATTACAAACATATTTACTAAGGATCTTCTGAAGGATACTTTCGAGCATCTTAGGTAGAGGTTGGGGGTCATTGGCCCTCCTAACTAGGTGCACATGAAGGTGCATTAGTCCAATGACTTCATTGATTCTTCATTTATCTGGACTGATAGATTGGTCTACTCCAAAGGGGGAGTAGAAAAGGTTTTCATTGTTGCAGTATGAGTGTACTCCTAAGGGGGAGTAATCGGTGTTTTTGATCTTTGCCATTGATATCAAAGGGGGAGAGAAAATCATGTGAAAATTAGTTGCAGAAGAAGAGAAGGTGTTTTCTTGGGATATTGTGTAATTTTTTTGTCTTTGATGGTTTTTCACATCATGTTTTTCCATCAATGACAAATGGGGATATTTTTGCAAGTATGAGCAAGTGTGGCGGTGTTTTCATTAATGTTGTCATTGATGTCAACATAGTTTAGTATGTTATAGATTGTTACATGTATAGTTGGGATGTTGTTGAGATGTTGTGAGTACATGGAGCTATCTTTATGGTGTAGCAGATGTGTTAGTTTGATAAATTTCCAAGTGCTTTTGAGAAAATTAAAAAAGAAGAGAAGTCAGAGTGATGAAAGTGTTCAAAATGTGCTCTTGTATGTTCTTTGCATTTCTCCTATGTTGATCCTATGCTTGTTCAGATTTCAAGGTTTGATGATGGTGATTTATTGGTGATATCTCTTGAGTTTTAGCTTCTGGTTTGATGGTACATGAAAGCTATGTTCACTGGCATGTGAGTTGTTCTAGTAGAGTTGGTATTCTGTGGATTGGGAGAAATATTGTTGCTCTGCAACCCTACTATGTTTTGTTTCAGATCTTGCAAATCTAGAATATGTCTTGTGAAGGTCTTTTCTGTGCTTTGGAAAAGAGGTTTAAAGTTTGGTGATCTAGAAGTCATGTTTTAGTATTTGAGTATGAGTTTATACAGTCTCAATAGACTGGTGAAGGATATTCAGTGATTGAAGTTTGTTGTTTTGTTGCAGATGTATCTAGAATATTTTTAGTTGTATTCTTGTGCATAAGGAAGCGTGTTGTGGCATTTGCATGTCATCTTCTTATTGGGAAGCGTGTACATCAATGTTCATTTGTATTTTCATTAGGTCTGGTCGACCGGGTGTTTACACTTCATTTGAAGAATAAAATTTAATTAAGGAAGCATGTGGTTGTTTCGAGATATTATTTTTCATCTTGAAAAATGTTTTTATTGGTCCACTCTTATTCTTTTCCACCATGGAAATTTTGAGTTACCAACCTATTTTGAATTTATGAAATGAGATATTTGTGGCCGACCTTGGAGAAAGTTTCTAAGGTTGAGGATGGTATAAAAGCAAGTCGATTTGTGAAGAATTGTATGAAAGTGTAATGCAAAGTGACGAAAGTGAGCCACAAATCATAAGAGAAAAAGTGTGTGTGAGTGAGTTGTGATAGCAATTCTTCATTGTGTTGAAGGTAGTGAGCTAAAGGTTTCTACAATATTGTGAATGTGTTAATTGTTGTGGTGGATCCTTTTGTTCTCTTTTGTATCTATAGGAAGTGAGCCTCCCTATTGGATAGTGAGTCCCTTTTGTAGGCAGCGAGCCTTTGTACTTGGATAGTGAGTCATCTTCTGGGCAGTGAGCCTTTGTTTTATAATGTTTATATTATGAGTTAACTCTCACCGTGGTTTTTCCCTCATTGGGTTTTCCATGTAAAAATTTGGTGTTCACTGTGTTGATTTTTTTTTTTTTGTTTCATGCTATTACTTAATAATAGAATAGTGTGGTTGTGGAATTGATAAGTATTGAAGTTTTAAGTTTGAATTCTATGACAACTGATTCACCCCCCCTCTCAGTTGTCATACGCTTGTTTGATGAGTTTCAGATACATATACCAAATTTTTTGGTTATTTATAGAGTACATTATGAAAGAATTTGAAGACAAATTTGAAGTTTAGTTCTGCACATCATCAATAGACTAATGTACAAAACGAAGGTTGTGAATAGGAGTCTGGGTAACTGCTAAGATGCTTAGTAGGAGATAATCCCAAGGGATGGGATTTTATTATACCATAGGTAGAATTTTCTTACAAAAATTCTATCAAGAGGAGCACTGGTAAATCACCATTCCAATTATGTATGGGAGTAGTCCAAGAATTGCTTCTAAACTAAGAAAGATGGATAAGGGGGAGAAGAGTAGTGTTGAGGCTGAAGATTTTGTTGAGCACCTGAAAATTTTGCATGAAGAGGTGAAGAAACATATCAATAAGATGAACTCATAATATAAGGCTAAGGTATATCAAAAAGGAGGTATAAGGCTAAGGTAAACATATCAAACTACCTAGAAAGAAAGATTATTTACAATATGACTAATGGTCTATGCATGATATTGTGAAATTTCTTGAGAAATATGGAAGAATAATCTAGACTATATTCTCAAGTCATGCAAGTCTACTACCTACTTGAGTTTTAAGTGATAGAGGTAATAATCAATGAAGTAGACAGGAATTGGTTTAAAGATGGTTTTATTCTTAGATTCACTATGAAAAGCCTTATGAAATGGATGTCAAGATAGGACCTAAAAGGTAGATATTATGGTGAGAATGTTGAGGTAACTAAGGTGAAGAAAACACACTTGAAGTCAAAATCATAGATAACAAAGAGACTTGTATGGGTTTTGTATGAGTTTAAAAGGTAGTAACCTTGCTCACGGTGGATAGCTTGTGTGAATGAAAATCAAAGAAAATGATCAACATGCCACTACCATATGTTGCCACTTACATTTCATAGGGTAGTTACATATTTGACTGTCTCTAAGGCCAGTATAATCAGCCAATCATTGAGAGTATGCTTAATAAAATGTTATAGAATATTCCAAATCAAAATCAAATCAAGAACAAGAAATATTTGGCTTGTCTACTTCTTGTTCTCATCAAGAGGAACAATTGAAATAATTGAGAGGCCAATTTTCCTTTTCTATCTGACAAGTGGAGTATTTAGAGTCTAAACTGGCAACTTTGCAAGAGAATATGGTTGAGAAAGAAATGTTCGGTCTATTGAAATGGAGGCTCTTCTTGTATCTAGTAAAGAGAATGAACAAGAAACATTAAGAGAAAAAGAAGCATCTCGACATTCACAATGACTAAAATTTCTTGTGACTGTTCTAGAGGTACATGATAGGGTTGGTGGAAGAGTTTATATAGATCGCTTATCTCTTTATGTTCCAAGTTGATCTTGGTGCTAGTATTATCATTGGTGTTGAGGTAGTTGTAGCTACAAAGAGAATTCCACATCATGCTATGAAGAATGAGAGTGCAAAACATATCTAATGTCATGTCATAGAAGAACAACTTCCTTGAAGGTCAAAAGTAATAGAAGGAAGAGGATCCTAATGGTTATTGACCTAGCAACCTTAAATGAGCAAGACTTGACTAATGAAGATGATAGAAAAAGTGTTAGAGTTTGAAAACCATAAGCTGGAGTTTGGATGTTTTCTAAATACTACCAGGTAAAGAGCCATGACAATCATAGTAAGGGATAGTCATGGAAAAGTTCATGGTAAATAAAGGGGGAAGATTTTACCAAGGTGGCAATGGACTATGCAATCACAGAGTAAGAAATTAAGGCCATAAAAAGGATAGTCATAAGGAGGATAGAAATCAATCAAAGGCAGCCTTAGAGGCAAAAGAAATAGTTGATTAAGATGAAAGTCCCTATAGAAGAAAAGGACAGTGTTTTTCTTTTGAGATGGGAGAAGCCACACTTTGGAACTCCATTAAGTTGACAGTCCACATGGAAAAGGTAGTTAATAAATGATAGCCTCATACAAAGGATATTAAAGTTGTTAGAGGGTAGGAATATGAAATTATATGGTCTTGAGTTTAATTTTATAACACTAAAATGTGCAAGGATGATGGTGATTGGAAGATAGTGAGTTTGGGAAACCATAGGATAGTCATATCAATAAGAAACAATGATGATTGCTCATGAAAGACTGTGATGATAGTGCTCATGGAGGCTAACTTTCCAATCAAAATTTTCATGACTTATGAAATTAGCTTTGGTTGTTGTGATCATGGGTGGGGTAGTCAAGGAAGGCATGATAGTATGATAGTCAGTGAGAAGATGCATGGTGGTAGTCTGGTGTAGGAGCACCTTGTTAGGTTTAAGCCTCCATGAGGCAATTTTGGTTTCCTAGTTTAAGCTTAGTGATTTCATCATGAAATAAGGTCATATAGACCATATTATACTTGTATAAGTTGGTTTTAAGTCATAGGAGGTTAGTTTGAGTCCACTTTACAAATTTTGTAAAAGTTGTCTAAAAAGTGCAAAAGTTGTCATATTGTCAAATTGCAAAAATGCAAGAAATGGAATGTGAAAGGTCAAGGGAATGCAGAAGTTGATGAGTTGGTTAGAAAGGGTTGGAGCATGTTGTAGGAGGAATAAAAAGGCCTTTTTCATCATTGTAAAGAAGTTTGGTTAGTTTTGAAATGTAATGAATCAATAATGGCACTGTTTTCTTGAAATTTTCCAATGCCATTCTCTATTTCAGACTCTTGTACGAAATGCTATGGATAGGAATTTAATCATAAATGATTTTATAAGTTAGATATTTGAATCTTACTTCCTGTAGATTTTTTTTCATGTGAATTGATGAAATTTTGAGCAAGATAATGCAAGTTTTCTTAAAACAAGTAAAAACCCTGGTTTAGGGTCATAACAGACCTTCAAAATTGTATTTCTCCTTTTATAACCTTTAAAAATTCCTAAAAATTGGTAGAATGAAGTATTTATATTTATTCTAAAAGATCTCCAAGCTACAGGACTTGAAGATGAGGTTTTGGGAAAATATAATGATGGCCTAGGTTGTTTCTACATTGTTTTGGCCATTTAGAGACCATAGAGGTTAGGGTTTGTTAAAAGAGCATTGGTAGATCATGAGAGTTGATGTTGTGAGAATATATAGACCTAATAAGGAGTGTTTGAAGTTTTGGTGAGGATAAATTTATACAGGAGAGTATATAACCATTAAACCCCTACTTGCTTAAGCCTAATTAAGCCTTCAAGGAAAAGAGAGTCAATTTTTGGGGCTTGTGTTGCAAAGTAACCTATACTACATTTTTAATATGTTTTAAAAATCCTTAATGGGTATCCAAAAATTATTTTACAATATATATTTGAGGTTTTTTATCAAAATTTATGAGTGACAATTTCTTATTGAATGGCTACAAGGAGTGAAGCAGCTTGTGTGGGAAAAGATCATAGTTGGAGTTCCCTGGTTCTTTGGGTGACTTGGTTCATTTTATTGGGTCACGTGAACCCTATTGAAGGTGATCCATGTGTTGGTTGGATCCATTTGAACCATAAGGCCATTTTGTGTTTTTGTGTTCCTTTCTGGTCAAGAGGGTGATTGGGACAATCAAAGGGAAAATCCTATATCTTATCAAGTATGAGACCTTGGGAGTCATTATTGGTTTACTCATGTCATTCCCACATAGTTCAAGGTGTTTTCATTTTTTTTTTGAAGAGACTGGAGTGTTACTACCCAAGTGAATTTGTGTAGCCTTGTTAAGGTCATGTCAAGTTGAAGAGAGGTTGGTATATTGAAGAATTAACCCATTGTTGTGAAATATACCTCTATTATGTTGAAGTGAACCCCTACTCTACATCACAGTCAGAAGAAAGCATGAAAACAAGTCTTAAGGTGTTGAAAACAACATTCTCATGATTTGATCAGGTTTTACATTTGGTGCAACACAATTTCCAAGCTCAATTTTACCTTTTCTTTGATGGACTATGCATATAGGATAGTGAATATGTTAAGAGAGTAATAACCATCAGCAATAATATCAAAGAATCAAACCAAAGTGAGTAGCATGCAAGTAATGAGAGAAGAACATATTTCAAGAGAGTAAGGCACAATCATAGCATAATGAAGTGAGTTCATCAAGGCATTTGAACATCATAAGAGATTCATATCTATCTAATACTAACAAAGGACCTCATGACTAAGAAATTTAAGTCATCCATGTCAAGAGTTAATTTTGGGATGACCTACTATTCATGAATAACCTATAAGATAGTAAAATTATAAATCACATACAATCTCAGGATTATAGTCTACAATAAAGGGGTATAATCTAGATGACATCCTTGTAGAATGACAAGCCTCATGTCCAAGAGACAATCATAATAGCATCATGAGATTGAGAGTCATTTTTCAGAAAGCACAATGAAGAGGAAATATTTTATATTATAGACAAGAAGACAGTTAAGCCATGATGCACGGTCACTAATGCAAGGAAAGTACATTCTCTAAAGGGAAAATAAAGTGTGATGAAGGTTAAGATCATAGTACACTAAGAAAATGCCAAAGAATAGTCACCACAGGTCAAGGAAAAAATAAGTTTGAGTTCATGAAAGGAAAATGAACAAGTGGAAAGAAGTTGAGTTTAAATCCCTGGCTAATTTTATCAGGACAGTAAGCATAAGATTTGCATTGAAAGAGTAATAGTGAAAAGGGGCAATGATAGGTAAGTCAAATGAAGAGAATTGTAGTTTGATGACAGTATGATGGTTTTCCACAGTATGAATGGATATTTCAATGATAAATGTTGTTGTGCAACTATGAGAGGTCAACTAGAAGATAATTAGCATTATGTATGACAACTAGAATGGAAAACAAAGGGAATTTAATGAGGATATGGGACTAGAGGTTGATGAGATGGCTCAAAAATATCTCCTATGCCTCCAAGAGGTTGATTATTTCAAAGCATGTTCTATTATCATGCATAGGGTAGTTGAGGTTAGTTGCAAATATCTTGGAGGCCAGTTGAGGGAATATAGTAGTAGTTGAGAGTATCTAGAAGGTAGTTTGAATAATAATGGACAACTGCAAGCATTTGGATGGGTCAAAGAGAAAATATAGGAGTAGTTGAGGGAATATAGGAATTTTGTTGGTAGCCATATGAGACAAAGATAGTTGAAAAGGTCAATATTTTCATTCTCCAATGTTACCAAGGAGTTTTCAGTTGTCAAAATAGTTTCAAGGTAGTTTTCAAGTGACCAAGTTAAGGGAAGAGTCAACAAAAGTCATAAAAGAAGCATTTAATAAGTTTTAATGTTGTCCTGCATACTCTCCAATGTAGGATAGTCAAAAGGAAACAAAGTATCATTTTGTAGTCAGTTGTTTCACTTTTGGAAAGGCATTGTGAGCTGCAAAAGCTCCTTTTCTCTCTTTTTTGTGATTGTAAGTCATATTTTTCAGTTTTTAGACTGAAAACAAGCCTTTTGTAACACATTTTCAAGCAAGTAGAATATATTTCAAACTTGTGCAAGCTGTAAGAACAATTTTGTCAATGAAATTCAGTGATTATTTCCTTCTCAATATCTCTTTTCTTGTGTGTATGTAGATGATTGATGCATATTTATGTGGTTTTATGTGCCATTCCTCCAATATGTTATCCCATTTAAGCACATTTTAAATAGATAAACATGTCTTATACAAGTCACAAGTTATGTAGCTAATATTTACACTTAATTTGTGAAAACATACTCAGTTTTCCTTCTTAAATTTATAAACATTGCAACTTTCTTGTGAAATACTTATGTATTAGCATGTTGTATCTTTGAGTTGTGTGAAAACTAGTTGAATAACTTAGATATTATGGGTCAAAACAGCAAAAGAAAGTTGTAAACATTTAGGTGCATCACCTCAAGTAGGTAGATTTTAATTCATGTCATCCTTCTACCTTTTCCTCTCAACAAAATTAGTAGTTTAAGTTAGGATAGGTGAGTACCAAGAGATCTAGCTCACTCTAGAGGTTAACTCCCACAACCTAAGCCCAAAATTAGGGGATTTATCTTATGTTTCACCAATATGCTAAGTTTTGCAACTTAGCAAGGGTGCAATATTGAGTGACAACAGGAAAATAATTGAAAGTGAGTTATTTTTCTGTCTCACATATTTTGTGTTGGTATCTATTGTTTTGATTTGTGTGGGTTTCAGGTGGCGTGGCCCTCATCAAATAATTTCATAGCTCTTTTATATGTTGCTCTAGTATTTTCAATCCAAAAGGCATGACAACCCAATAAAATGTCTCCTGAGGTGTAGTAAAAGTTGTCTTGTATTGATCTTGGGGATTAATGAAGATTTGATTGTATCCTGAAAAACCATCCATGAAGGATAACAAAGCATTTCATGTGGTGGAATCTACTATAATTTCAATGTTAGGAAGGGGAAAATCATCTTTTAAAGATGCTTTGTTTAGATCACGAAAATCCATACACATCCTAATACAATTATTAGGTTTTTCCACCACTACAATGTTGGATATCCAAGTAGAATAATCAATAGGATGAATAAAAAAAGCATCTGGGAGCTTCTCAATTTCAACTTTCACCAAAAATGCTATCTTAGGATTCATCTTACGTATCTTTTTTTCTAATAGGTTTAGCATCTTTCTCAAGGACAATTTTGTGTGTTACTATCTTAGCATCAATACCCGGTATATATGAATATTTCCAAGAAAATATTTTAGGAAAGTCATGTATTAATCTTGCATGATCTTCTTGTTCATCATCATCAAGACACTTTCCTATTTGAATCACCTTCTCATCATTAAATGTATCCATCAATATATTTATTGTATCTCCTACAAGTAATGCACTTTGATTTAGAATTTCAAGGATTTTTTTTATCTTCATTGTGTTCAATTTCACTTGTTTTAGCTTCATATCCAAAGTATCCTTTAGCATTTAAGGTATATTTGAATCACCAATTGTGATGGTGAGTTGGTAAATTATCATAGAGTCCTAAATTTTTTTCTAAAGCTTCATCATTTTGAAAGTAATCTATATCATCACTTGTAGTATATTTTAGGTTAGGATGCATCAATGTGAGAGTTATCTTAGGAGAATCCTTCATGATAATGTTGATATTAAGTGAAGTATTTTTTGATTCTTTTGTTATCTTTGAATGGAAATATCCAAGACCCCTTTTTGTTTCTTATATAGGAACTCTAATGCCTTGTTCTTTTATTCCACATCCTTTTCCATTATAGCCAAGTTGTTTCAAAATTTGATATCCTTTTCCATAAAGATCTTCCATTGCTTTTGAGGATGGTGGATTCTCATGTTCAATATCATCATAATTGTTTTTGTAAGTTGTGTCTTCCTATTTAGTAGGGATTGTGGATTCAGATGCTTGTGATGATTCTATTTCTTGTTGTATTGATAGTACCATTGTTTCTTTTTCCTTTTCAAATTCTTTTTTTGTGCTTTTCTATTCTCCCATGAAGGTAGGTGTGAAATCTAATCAACCCCAATCATCATCCAATAGTTATGTGATTGTTGAAAATCTCTTCTCTTCTTCTTCTTGCACTGGTTCTACCTTTGAGGTGGGTATTAATATTTTCAAAGGACTTTTCAATCTAAGTTTAGTTGGAAAACAACTTTTTGGTTGTGGATCAAATTTGATTGTGTGCACCTTGTTTTTATGTGTATTTCATTAGATGATGAAGTATTGAGAGAACTCCATTCATTTCATGAATCCATGGCCTACCTAAGAGAAGATTATATGATAGTTCTTGGGGCATGAAATGGATAGGAGTTTGCAATGTAACCCTAAGAGCCTTTATAGGAAACATTATCATGTTAAAATTCATGGGACAACTAAGAGGGGGGTGAATCAATTATCAAAAAAATCAAACTTAAAACTTCAACACTTATCAATCCCACAACCACACCATTCTATTATTAAGTATGAAAATGAAACACAAATAACAGAAAGTAAAATCAACACAATGAACACCATATTTTTACATGGAAAACCCAATAAGGGAAAAACCACGGTGAGGATTAAATCACAATATAAAGAGATAGAAAAAAACTAAATACAGAGGGTCACTACCAAGGGCTCACTGCCAAGTAGAGGACTCATTGTCCAAATACAAAGGCTCATTGCCTGTAAAAAGGACTCATTTTCCAATAGGGAGGCTCACTTCCTACTAATGTAGAAGAGAATAAAAGACCCCCACAACAATTTACACACATCTGCAAATTTGATCAGAAGATTGTAGAAACCTTTAGCTCACTACCTTCATGAATCTAACACAATGAAGTATTGTTACCTCAACTCACTTTCACACACTTCTAATCTTTTAATTTTTGGCTTACTTCATCACTTTGCATCCAAATTCAATTCTTCACAATTTGACTTGCATTTATACCATCTTCAACCTTAGAAACTTTCTCCAAGGTTAGCTACATAAGCTTCATTTAATAAATTCAAATTAGGTCAGAAACTCAACATTCTCGCGGTGGAAAAGAATGAGATTGGACCAATAAAAATACTTAACCAAGACCAAAAATAATGTCTCAGATCAACCACATGCTTCCTTAATTAAATTTTAATTCTTCAAATGAAGTGCAAACACCAGGTCGGCCAAACCTAATGAAAACACAAATGAACATTGATGTACATGCTTCCCAAGAAGAAGATAACACATGGAAGATGCAACACGCTTCATTATCCACAAGAACACATCTCAGGTTCCTTTAGATACATCTGTAGCAAGTGAAATGATCTTTGAACACCAAAATCCTTCCATCAGTCCATCTGGACTGTGCAAACACATACAACAACCTTGAAACTTAACGTCTGGATCAACAAACAACAAAATTATTTGTTAGAACCAAGATAACACCATTATAAGACACATTCTAGATCTGTAAAATTTAAAATAGAATAGCGGAGGACTATGGAGTAGAAACATTTCTCCTAGTCCACAAAAAGATAACTCTACTAGAACAGTTCACACACCAGTGAACGTAACTTTCACATCCCATCAAATCAGAAGGTACAACTTAGGAGATATCACCACTAGATCACCATTAGAAAACCTTCAGATCCACACAAGCATAGGATCAATATAGGAGAAATGCATAGCACATACCAGAGAACATTTTGAACACACTCATAACTCTAACTTCTCTCTTTACTAATTTTCTCAAAAGCACTTGGAAACTCATCATTTCAGCACATCTACAACATCATAAGGATAGCTCCATGTACTCACATCTCAATATCATCTCAACTATATATGCACAATTTGCAAAATATTGAACTATGTTGACATCAATGACAACATTAATGACAACACCACCAAACATGCTCATACTTGCAACAATCTCCCCCTTTGTCATTGATGGAAACACATGATGTGAAAAACCATCAAAGACAACATCCTGCACAATATTCTAGGAGAGAACCTTCTCTTATTCTACTACTATTTTTCACATGACTTTCTCTCCCCCTTTGACATGAATGGAAAAGATAAAATATTTTGATTACTCCCCCTTAGGAGTACGCCCATTTAACTCATACTGCAACAATGAAAACCTTTTTTACTCCTATGGAATAGATCCATTCATCAGTTTAGATAAATGAAGAATTTGTGAATTCACTGAACTGATGCACTGGTGCAGGGGCACCTAGGCTAACCTCCAAGTTGTTTGTCATCAATTTTGTCTTGTACCTGACCTTAGCCAAGTCAGGGTATTAGTGTGTTTAATTTGGACCTTAGAAGGTCTTGTTTGTGTGTGATGAGTTAGTCACTAGGACTAAAGTCATCTTAGTTAATAATTGTTGTTAAATGTTGCTTTAATTAGCTTTAGACAGTTTATGTTGGAAGGATGAGCCTTAAGTATGTTATAACCACATTCTTATTGTTAGAAGATGCCAAGAGGAAGTTGAGGAAGTTGATGGTTCGAAATCAAGGAGTTAGAGGTCCTAAGATTTAGGATCATGACACATTGATGGTAGTTGCAAAAGTTGTAAAATTGCATGACAACATTTTGTGAGATTGCATGCAACTTAGTTATATTGGATTCCCTTGAAATCAGGAGTGTGGGATCGATCAAATTCCCTTGAAACATGGCAAAGGCCTCTAAGTAGGTGAGGTGGCTCGTAGATAACCGTTAGAAGGCATTGTAATCAAGTTTTGGTTTTGTGTGAATAAAGAAATTCTGCATTTCCTGTGTTTACCCGTGAATCTTGAGAAACAAAGCTATCAAAGTCACTGTATATACTAATTTTACACTGTATTTGAGTTCATAGAATAGTTTTGAGCATCTTTCATTTGGTAATCATGTTGCTTAGAGTAGAGTTGTTGTTTTGAATTCTTAAGTGAGGTTGTAGAGGGTTTGTAATCCTTGTTTTGAGCAGTCAGTTGTTAAATGGCTCCCCCATAAAATCCAACCACGGGATCACCCTGAGATTGGATTGAAATGACAGGGGAGCCAATCACTTGTATATATTTAGTAGTAGGGAGTGTAGGGAATGGAGCAAGTATTTTTAAGATCAAACCCTAGGTGAGCTAGGGCAGTCCAATTAGGAGTTTGATAGAGAAAACTGAAGAATACAGGCAGGGGTAGAGAGTACAGTACGAAATAAGTATGGCCCTAGGTAGGGATTAGTCATATCTTGACATGCTGAAAAGGATTGAGGTCTATCCAATCCATTTGTGTAAGGAAAAGGCAAGAAACCAGTGTAACCCTAGGAATTAGGCCTAATTAGCCTATTTGCCCTTGATAGTAGGAATCCACTGTATGGATGAGACAGGGGTCTGACACTCTGTGAAACATTTAAAGGTTCAAAAAGGGTGTCTGGAAGTGAGGTTTATTTGTTGGGTTGTTTGACAAGTTTAAGCAAGAAAATCCAAAAAGTGACTGGTAAGGGCTACAAGGAGATAGGCTCACCAAGGAAAAATCTTGGAAACGGGTAGTGTGGAGATAGAATACCATCCAAAATGGATTTTTTTAGGTGTGTAATGCATGTTCACAGTACCTCTAGCTCCCCTGCAAGTTGTTCAAGCATGATGATGAAGTTGGCACTTAGATTCTTCTAAGTCCAAGAGAGAGTAACCAGTTTCAAAAGAGGTGTTGGTCTTCCAAAGGTAAAGCACAAGTGGAAAACTCTTGGAGAAGAGTTGGAGTAGGACTAGAGTAGTCATCTAAGCTCAACAAGAACCCATTGGTATCAGGTTCTAGGAAGGAGACAGTGAAAAGGTCTTCTAGGAGATTGTGCAAGCAACCTTTTGGTTAACCATACACCATATTGGTATTAGAGCAACGTTTGATCAAAGCTTGTGATTGATGTTGCAACCCACTGAGTCAGTAGGAGAGAACATGCCAGAGGAAGAAAGAACCATAGTGACTAATGTTGAGTTAGCTAAGAAGGTAGAAGAGCAAGAGGAGGATAACCAAAGGCTAAGAGAAAGGTTATCTCGAATGGAGAAGCTCTTGGATGAAGTCCAAGAAATAGTAGACAAAGTGAAGGATAAGATAGAATAGAAGGAAGAGTAGGAAGCAAAGGAAAAAGAAGAGGACTTGGAGGAGGAAGCTCCAAAGCCTGACCCTATTCTTGTTGAAGAACCCTTCTTGAAGGCACTGCAGGCCTTAAGTGGCAAAGCTTTGGAAGGAGTGCCACTATTCAATGGACAAATGGACCCTGATTAAGTTGTAGACTGGATTGAGAGTATTGAAAATCACTTTGAATGTGATGGTATAACAGAGGCCCAAAAGGTAAAAGTGGCCAAGTCAAGGTTGAGAGGTGCAACTCTCACATGGTGGAAATTTGTACAAGCTAAAAGAGAAAAAGAAGGCAAAGGTCCCATAGTTACATGGAGAGGAATGGTAACTAAAATAAGGAAGACCTATCTACCTGATAACTATGAAGTTCAGTTATATAGGAGAAGACACAATCTTAGGCAAAAAGATATGGATTTCCAAACATACACCGAGTTTCAAAAACTGTGCCTCAGATCAAAGGTGGTTGAAGATGAAAACATCAAGCTAGCAAGGTATTTGAATGGGCTTAAGTGGTCTATCCAAGAAGAAATGAGCCTAGTGAACTTCAAAACCATCCGCCAATGCTATCAAATGGCCTTAAAGGTAGAGGAGAAAGGCAAAAATAAGCAAGAGCAAAACCCCAAAAGTAAAGGTAAAGGGAAAGACATTAGAGGACAAAGAGGTGGTTATAGTGGAAGGAGTTCAGAACCAAGGACCCAAGGAGAGCTCAAATACTGTGAGCAGCAAGAAGAAATCTCTAGTATAGGTGGTAGAGGAAGAGGCTCCAGCTCCAGAGGAAGAAGTGGTGGACAAGGAAGAGGTAACTACTTCACCAACATGAAATGTTACCACTACAATCAATTGGGACACCTGGCCTATAGATGTCTAGAGAAAGGTAGTACTTCTCATGGAGGTGATAAGAGAACTAACTTGGTTCAAGATGAGACAGTTGTAGCAGATAAACATCCTAAAGTACCATTGAATTCAGAGGAAGGTGAGAACCTCATGATGAGGAGAACGTTGATCAAGGAGCTGGTGAAAGAAGAACCAAGCCAAAGAAGATCCCTGTTTAGGATAAAGTGTAAGATGATGGGGAAAGTGTGTAAATTCATCATTGACTTAGGGTCTACTAACAATATTGTGTCAGAGGAGACAGTCAGCAAGCTGAAGTTAACAAGGATACCCCACAAAAATCCTTACAAGGTCACATGGCTCAATAAAGGTCAACATGTCCTGGTGAATGAACAAGCATGGGTGGAATTCTCAATTGGAAGGTACAAGGATAAAGTTTTGTGTGATGTGTTACCTATGGATGCATGTCATTTGCTCCTAGGTAGACCATGGCAATTTGACTGCCAAGTTGTGCATGATGGGGCAAAGAACTCCTATACCTTCAAGAAAGATAAGGTAACCTTCAAAATTCAGTCTTTGCTAGAAGATACAGAGGTGCAGACAGCAGGTCCTAAGCTACTCATGGTTAGTGAAAAAGAGTTCCTAGAAGCCTTGGAAGAAGGAGAAGGGGTTGGCTATGCAGTGATGATCAAGCCAAGAGAGGGGAGCAAGGAGAAAGTAGCTGAAAGAGCAGAGCTACCTAAGGAGATACAAAAATTGTTGCAGACCTATGAAGGCATTATAAGTAGTGGTCAACCAGCAACATTACCCCCTAAGAGAGCCATAAGTCATAGGATAGACTTGATACCAGGAGCTACCCTACCAAAAAAAGTAGCCTATAAGATGACTCCTCAACAAAATGAGGAAATAGCTAGGCAGATTCAAGAACTCCTAAACCAAGGTCTTATTAGAAAGAGCATTATCCCATGTGTAGTACCCACTGTCTTAGCACCTAAAAGGGAGGAGAATGGAGGCTTTGCACTGATTCCAAAGCCATAAATAAGATAACCATCAGGTATAGGTTCCCTATCCCTAGGATTGAAGATCTTATGGATTGTCTAGGTGAAGCTAGGTTATTTACCAAGATAGACTTAAAGAGTGGCTATCACCAAATTAGGATACATGAGGGAGATGAGTGGAAAACAGCTTTCAAAACCAATAAGGGTCTCTATGAGTGGCTAGTTATGCCATTTGGATTATCTAATGCCCCCTCCACATTCATGAGAGTCATGAATGAAATCCTCAAAGACTACATTGGCAAATTTGTAGTGGTGTATCTTGATGATATACTAATCTATACCAAAACAAGAGAAGAGCACCTTCAACAGATAGAGTTGATTTTCAAGAGGCTACAAGAGGAGAAGTTGAAGATCAATTTGGAAAACTGTGAATTCATCAAAACAAAGCTGGTGTACCTTGTATTTGTGCTATCACATGGAAACTTGAAGATGGACAGCAGCAAAGCAGAAGCCATCCTCAATTGGCCTACTCCAAAGACATCAACAGAGGTAAGAAGCTTCCATGGACTTGCTCAATACTATAGGAAGTTTATAAGAAATTTTAGTGCTATTTGTGCTCCTATGTTGGATACCATAAAAGGAGGAATGAAGACCAAGTTTGTGTGGAATGAGCAAGCTAAAAAAAGTTTTGAGTTGTTAAAAGAAAAGATAGCTACACAACTTGTTTTGGTGTTACCAAGCTTTGAGAAGCTATTCACCATTGAGTGTGATGCAAGCAATGTGGCTATTGGAGCTGTTCTCAGTCAAGAAGGCAAACCGGTGGCTTTTCATTCAGAGAAGTTAAGTGAAGCCAAGAAGAAGTATTCCTCTTATGACCCTGAGATGTATGCATTGGTCCAGGCTTTAAGGAAATGGAGGCACTACTTGCTTCCCAAGGAATTCATAGTGTATTCAGACAACCAAGCACTCAGTTTCCTGAATTCACAAGAGAAGTTGAATCACATACACATGAAATGGGTGGAGTATTTGCAGGCTTACACCTTCAATATCAAGCACAAGAAAGGATCTCTCAACAAGGTGGCAGATGCCTTGAATAGAAGAGTCCTCACCATTCAAGAGATTCAGTTGAAGAGCATGGGGATAGATCATTTCAAGGATCTATATGCAGATGACGAAGATTTTGTAGACATCTATAAGGTATGTGCTGAATACAAGAATCACTTTCATAGTAAATATGTTGAATATACCTTGCAAAGTGATCTTTTGTTTAAAGGGAATCAGCTATGTGTTCCTAGAGGTTCTATTAGAGAGAACTTGATACAAGAAAATCATAATGGTGCATTGAGTGGTCATTTTGGGATCACCAAGACTCAAGAACTTGTTCAAAGGTTTTACTATTGGCCAAGGATGAACCTAGATGTTAGGAGGTATGTGGAGAGTTGTATGGTGTGTCAAAAGGCCAAGGGAACCTCTTCAAATGCAGGCCTATACCAACCACTGCCTATTCCTACTAGGCCATGGGAATGCTTGAGTATGGACTTTGTAGTTGGGTTACCCAAGACAAGACAAGGCATGGACAATGTTTATGTGGTTGTGGAAAAATTCAGCAAAATGGCTCACTTTGTGCCATGTAAAACAACCAATGATTCCAGTCAAATAGCTTCTCTTTTCTTCAAAGAGATAGTAAGGATTCATGGATTACCAATCAGCATTGTATCAGACAGAGACACTAAGTTCATGAGTCATTTTTGGAAGACTCTTTGGCAAAGATTGGGCAATAATTTATCCTTTGGATCTGCATACCATCCTTAAACTGATGGTCAGACTGAAGTGGTTAATAGAACTCTTGGATATCTCTTAAGGTACTTGACCAAGGAGTATGGTTAACAATGGGATCAGTTAATTGGGCAAGCTAGGTATGCCTACAATGACACTGTAAATAGATCAACAGGGAAGAGTCCCTTTGAAATTTTCTATGGACTACATCCTAGAGGAACCTATGAGCTGAGAGAGTTAAAGGTTGGAGTCAAGGGAAGTGGTTATGTTGATGATTTTTCCTATGCAATGCAGGAGGTTCATGATACAGTCAGAAAAACATTGGCAGAAAACACCATTAAGCATAAGACCAAGGTGGATGAGCATAGAAGAGAAGCTCAGTTCCATGTTGGAGACTTAGAAATGGTGCATTTAAACAAGTCTAGACTGCAGAAAGGAGTTCCTCATAAGTTGCAAATGAAGAGGATAGGTCCCTATCCTATCTTGGAGAAATATGGAAACAATGCTTTCAAGGTGCAGTTAACAGATGACAGCAGACTGTCCCCTATTTTTAATATTGTGGATCTAGTCCCTTACAAAGGACCATAACCAAATATGGACCAGACCCTCCATGAAGTCACCCAAGATGTGGAAGAACTCAAACTTCCCTCTGCTATAGTCAAACAAGCTGACAAGATATTGGATACCAGGGTCTATAAGAGGACTAGAACCAAAGAATACAAAGAACATCTAATTAAGAGGCATGGTCAACCTGCTGCAGATGCAGTATGGATCAACGAATCAAAGTTCAAGAAGTTGGGCATTGATCTCAACTTGCTCAATCCAAGGGTGGATTGAAATCTTTTGTTTTGGGGAGGATGGTGCAGGGGCACCTAGGCTAACCTCCAAGTTGTTTGTCATCAATTTTGGCTTGTACCTGACCTTAGCCAAGTCAGGGTATTAGTGTGTTTAATTTGGACCTTAGAAGGTCTTGTTTGTGTGTGATGAGTTAGTCACTAGGACTAAAGTCATCTTAGTTAATAATTGTTGTTAAATGTTGCTTTAATTAGCTTTAGACAGTTTATGTTGGAAGGATGAGCTTTAATTATGTTATAACCACATTCTTGTTGTTAGAAGATGCCAAGAGGCAGTTGAGGAAGTTGATGGTTCAAAATCAAGGAGTTAGAGGTCCTAAGATTTAGGATCATGACACAATTATGGAAGTTGCAAAAGTTGTAAAATTGCATGACAACATTTTGTGAGATTGCATGCAACTTAGTTATATTGGATTCCCTTGAAATCAGGAGTGTGGGATCGATCAACTTCCCTTGAAACATGGCAAAGGCCTCTAAGTAGGTGTGGTGGCTCGTAGACAACAGTTAGAAGGCATTGTAATCAAGTTTTGGTTTTGTGTGAATAAAGAAATTCTGCATTTCCTGTGTTTACCCATGAATCTTGAGAAACAGAGCTATCAAAGTCACTGTATATACTAATTTTACACTATATTTGAGTTCATAGAATAGTTTTGAGCATCTTTCATTTGGTAATCAGGTTGCTTAGAGTTGTTTTGAATTCTTAAGTGAGGTTGTAGAGGGTTTGTAATCTTTATTTTGAGTAGTCAGTTGTTAAATGGCTCCCCCATAAAATCCAACCACGGGATCACCTTGAGATTGGATTGAAATGATAGGGGAGCCAATCACTTGTATATATTTAGCAGTAGGGAGTGTAGGGAATGGAGCAAGTATTTTTAATATCAAACCCTAGGCAAGCTAGGACAGTTCGGTTAGGAGTTTGATAGAGAAAACTGAAGAGTACAGGCAGGGGTAGGGAGTACAGTACAAAAGAAGTATGGCCCTAGGTAGGGATTAGTCATATCTTGACATGCTGAAAAGGATTGAGGTCTATCCATTCCATTTGTGTAAGGAAAAGGCACGAAACCAGTGTAACCCTAGGAGATAGGCCTAATTAGACTATTTGAACTTGATAGTAGGAATCCACTATACAGATGAGACAGGGGTTTGACACCTTGTGAAACATTTAAAGGTTCAAAAAGGGTGTCTGGAAGTGAGGTTTATTTGTTGGGTTGTTTGACAAGTTTAAGCAAGAAAAGCAAAAAAGTGACTAGTAAGGGCTACAAGGAGATAGGCCTCACCAAGGCAAAATCTTGGAAACGGGTAGTGTGGAGATAGAATACCATCCAAAATGGACCTGTTTAGGTGTGTAATGCATGTTCACAGTACCTAGAGCTCCCCTGCAAGCTGTTCAAGCATGATGATGAAGTTGGCACTTAGATTCTTCTAAGTCCAAGAGAGAGTAACCAGTTTCAAAAGAGGTGTTGGTCTTCCAAAGGTAAAGCACAAGTGGCAAACTCTTGGAGAAGATTTGGAGTAGGACTATAGTAGTCATCTAAGCTCAACAAGAACCCATTTGTATCAGGTTCTAGGAAGGAGACAGTGAAAATGTCTTCTAGGAGATTGTGCAAGCAACCTTTTGGTTCACCATACACCATGCACCTTCATGTGCACCTAGTTCAGATTTCCAAGGACCCCCAACCTCTCCCTAAGATACTCAAAAGTATCCTTTAGAAGAGCCCTAGTAAATATATCTGCAATTTGTTCCTTTGTTGTCACAGACTCCAACTTGAATTCATTCTCCAACACTTTTTCTCTTAGGAAATGATATTTTATAGATATGTGTTTTGTTCTTGAATTCATAAACAAATTCTTTGATCTTTTTATAGCACTTGTGTTGTCATGGAAAATAGGAATAGGCTCAACACATATTACTCTAATGTTTTTCATATTTTGATTCATCCAAAAAATGTGTGTGCAGTAGGATGCTACAACAATATATTTTTCCTCTGTAGTGGATAAAGAAACCAAGTCTTGTTTCTTACTCAACCAAGAAACCACTCTTCTACTAAGAAAGAAAGCACCCCCACTAGTACTCTTTTGGTCATCCACACAACCAGCCCAATCTGCATCGGTATAAGCACTCAAGGTGAAATCAATACCCTTAGGATGCCATAAGCCATAATGCAGTGTACCTTTAAGATATCTAAATATACTCTTTATAGTTGTAACATGTGCCTCTTTAGGATCTACTTGAAATCTGGCAACTAGACATACTGCATGAATAATATCCAGTCTAGTAGTAGTAAGATACAATAGTCCACCAAGCATAGATCTGTATTTTCTATAATCAATTTTAGCATATTCATCATCTTTACTTAGCTTACATCTAGTTACCATAGGAGTACTAACCAGTTTTGAATCATCCATTCCAAACTTCTTCAATAGCTTTTTTACATACCTACATTATGAAATGAATATCCCCTTTATCAGTTTGATATACTTGAAGACCAAGAAAGAAATTCAACTCACCATTCATGGAAATTTTAAATTATTTTTGCATTTCTTTAGCAAATATTTTACACATGCCTTCATTTCCACCAAAGATGATATCATCAACATATACAACTACTATTAATGATGCAGGAGCATCCATGGTTCTTGGAAATCTTGCATCAACCAAAAATATTTTCTTTCAATTTTTGTTCTTGTTCTGTTCTTGCTTAGTTCATGTTGATGGATTCATCATATATTCTCACCCGACCTTATGGATCTACACTTTCATTGTGGACATGTTCATTTTCCCTATTCCAAGATTTGAGCATGATTGGATCTCTTTTCGGCAAGTTATCACTTCCATATTTAATGGTAGTTTCTTGAATCGACATCAGAATAATTTTCAAACCTAACGACTAGTTCGATTGCTTGTGGATCTTTCCTGTAACTTGTGGATCTCAATGGTGTTATTTGAATTGTTCTGTGGACTATCCTTGACCTTAATTATAGGTCCACACTTCATTCTATGCATTCACCTAGGAGGAATTCAAATTTGATGTCAACCTATTCATGCACACGTTACATTTTATTTCATTGGAGATTGTAATAACCTTTGGCCGATGTGGTTGATTCTAGATCTCAAGATGTGATATAAATCATTGTAATAGATCATTAGAAAGGTAGAGTTGATTAGATTAGAGAAATATAGGTCTGGTGTGTATAATTTTTCACGCATTGAGGAGCATATAAGAATGTTGCAATTTTAAACATGTTATATCAGACCTGTGAGCCGAATCTATAAGCTTGCATGTTGTCAGATGTTTGCAATTGAAATTTCTAATAATAAGAATGTTTGAATCTGCATTTTCCTTCATATTCTATGTTGCTTTTTTTGTGTGACTCTTGTTGCGCATTCTAGATTGTTATCTTTCAGGACCTTCCTACCGTGGCTACACCAAATGGTATCAAAGTGAGGTTTGATCCATGAGAGGTCGTCAGAATTCACAGAGTCTAGTTGAAGATTTGTTGTGGGGTGGCAGACTGAGGATCCAACCCACAGCTGTAGAGGACTTGTGTAAAGATGGTAGTAAGAAGAAATGTTAGAGGAAATGGAACACATGGAAATGCAGACCCAACTTTAATGGAGATATTGAGAGGAATTTCTACTAGATTAGATGTAGTTCAAATGGACTAGAGGAGATGTCCACCAGTTGATGATGTGAGTGATGAAGAAGTAGAAGTATAAGAAGAAAGAGGAAGAGAATATCAACATGGATTGGATCAGAGAGAAGAGAGGGTCATAAGAGCCCTAACTAGAGAAAATACTAAGCCACATTTCAATCCACCAGATTATAATGGTAAGATGGATTTAGATGAATTGCTTGATTGGATAACAGAGATGGAAAAGTATTTTGATTTTGAAGGTACCACTGAAGATAAGAAGGTGAAATTTTCTTGTACAAAGTTGAAAGGACATGCATCCCTTTGGTGGGAACATTTGCAGACAGAAAGGAAAAGAAAAGATAAGATCATGGGATCGAATGGTGAGTAAATTCAAGACAAAGTTTATGCCTGCAGAATATCAAATTAGTTTGATCCAAAAGTTGAAAATTTTGAGGCAGAAGGATTCAAGTGTGACAAAGAATACTAAAGAGTTCTACAAGTTGAATATTAGATCTGGAAATTTTAAGGATGAGATAAAGTAAGTAGCCAGATATGTGAATGGTTTGACGCCATCTATACAAGATGAAATCAATTTGATTAAGTTGCAGAGTGTGGAAGAGCTATATCAATGTGCCCTAAAAGCAGAAGAGAAGTTGAATAAGAGACATGAGCAGAGACAGAGAGGAAGAGGTGGAAGATTTCAAAGAGGAAGAATTTTTACTAGAGGAGGAAGATGAAATTTTATAGATTAGAACAAAGATATGGAAGTTAGTAAGAATGATAATTCATACCATAGAGATGATGGAGATTCTTATAGAAGAGGAGGATATGGTGGTTACCAGAATGAGGGTTATAGAAGAGATGATAGAGGACAGGAGAAGAGAAAATTCAAGGGAACTTGTTTTAAGTGTGGTGGAGAAGGACATAGAGAATTTGGATGTAATCAGGGAGAGACAAGCAGAAATATAGAAAACAATAGAAGAACAACCTTTGTTGAGGAGGATCATGTCGGATCATCTAATAAAATGGAAGATGGAGAAATGTTGGTGAATAGAATAGTATTATGTCAAAGTGAGTTGGAGCAAGAGCCATTGCAGAGAAAGAATTTTTTTAGGACTAGATGTAAGGTAGTTGGTATTAAATGTTTCAAAGTGATCATTGATAGTGGGAGTTCTGAGAACCTAGTTTATGAAGAAATGGTGACCAAATTGAAGTTGGAAAGATTGAAACACCTGAAGCCCTATCAGATAGAATAGATTCAA
>VDFB02006600.1:0-38223 GCA_007258455.2 Sequoia sempervirens
TTTCGTCTCCAGTTCTTTTTGTGGCTATAGCAACTAGCGTTTGATACGAGGACAGGCTCGAGGGTGCGTCAAACTTCTTGCAGTGGAAGGTTCGGATTACATCTGTTCTCAAGGAGAACAAGCTATGGATCTATGCTAGCATAGAAGTGACTCCACCAACAAATGATCATGTTGTCTTAGATTCGCATGAAGTCAAAGAGGCCAAAGCTCAGAGGATTATCCTGGATGGAGTAAGAGATCATTTAATTCCTCATTTATCGGGGAAAGACACCGCCAAGGAGATGTGGGATACGCTCACAAAACTTTATTAAAGCGACTATCAGAGTCGTAAGATGATGCTCAAGGACAAATTGCATAATACCAAGATGTCCAAAGGTGAGAGTGTGACCTACTTGTCCAAGCTGACACAAGTCAGGGATGAGCTTGCTGTTGTTGGAGAGACGATTAAAGAAGATGAGTTGGTGCGTATAGCCTTGAATGGTTTTTCAAAGCACTGGGAAGTGTTTGTCAAGTGTGTTATCGGTAGAGATCGGCTACCTGATTGGGCAAGACTTTGGGATGATTTTGTTCAGGAGGAGATTCGTAAAGGTGCTCATCAGACGAAGAAGGGTCAAGATGAAGAAAATCTTGCTCTTGTGAGCAAGGGTAAGAAGAAGTCAAATAAAGAGCAATCAGAAGGTTCTTCTTCCAAGAGTGGGAAGAAGAAAGATCTGAGCAAGATTAAATGTTTCTGCTGCCATCAGATGGGTCACTATGTCAGTCAATGTCCGAATAAGAAAAATAAAGACAAGCAGAAGAAGCAATTTGCCGCTACAACAGAGGTGGACGAGTTTGCATCACGATTTGAGAATGAGTTTTCACTCATTGCCTGTCTCTCAAGTTCAATTGCCAACAGGGTATGGTATATTGACAGTGGGGCTTCTCGCCACATGACGGGAGTCAAAGAATATTTCACCAAGTTGGAGGAGAAGAAGCCGGAGTTCTATATTGAGCTCGGAGACAATGCCAAGTACCATGCAACTGGTATTGGCACCGTCAAGTTTTAGAGGGAGTCTGGCAAACCTTTGTTGGTGGAGGATGTGTTGTATGTCCCTGGCATGACAAAGAATTTAATCTCAGTTTCTACCTTGGAAGACAAGGGTTACATTGTGACCTTTGAGAGGGGAAAAGTCTATATTCCTCCCAAATATTCCAAGATTGCAAAAGTGATTGGTGTCAAGCATGGCAGCTTGTTTTGGTTACAGTTTGAGCCAGCACATGCATTGGTTAGTAGCTGTAAAGGGATAGGAGAATTGTGGCACAGGAGGATGGCTCACCTTCACTATGGAGCACTTAATATTCTTAAGGAAATAGTGACAGGGCTGCCTGAGATGAAGACAGAAAAGCATGAGGTGTGCAAGGGTTGTGCTCTTGGGAAATATGCCAAGACCAGTTTTCCAAGTAGCGACACTAGATCCGAAGGGATTTTGGATCTCGTACACTCAAATGTGTGTGGACCCATGTCAACAACATCCTTGAATGGATATGAGTATTATGTTACCTTCATTGATGATTTCTCCAGGAAGACGTGGATATATTTCATGAAGAATAAAGATGAGGTCTTAGGTAGGTTCAAAGAGTTTAAGGCTCTTGTGGAGAACCAAACTGGGAAAAAGATCAAGATATTGAGGTCTGATAATGGAGGCGAGTATACCTCGAATGCCTTCAAATATTTTTGTGCTCAGGAAGGTATTAAGAAAGAGTTGACAGTTTCGTACAACCCTCAACAGAATGGGGTTGCTGAACGAAAGAATAGAGCTATTGTTGGAGTAGCCAAGGCCATGCTTCATGATCAGGATCTGCCTTGGTTCTTATGGGCAGAAGCTTGCAATACAGTTGTATATTTGCAGAATAGGAGTCCTCACAAAGTGTTGGGAAAATTGACTCCATAAGAGGCGTTCACTGGTAAGAAACTAGATTTGGGGCACATTCGCATCTTTGGATGCCTTATGTATTGTCACATTCCTATTGAGAAGAGAACCAAGTTGGAACCTACTGCAGAGAAGAGTATCCTTGTTGGGTACAGTGAAACTTCTAAGGCTTATCGGGTTTATATTCCTGCTCTCAGGAAAATAGTGGTTCGCAGATATCCAAAGTTTGAGGAAGAGAGGGCTCTTCAGAAGTCAAGTAACTTGATGAATGAAGAGGAACAATCATCCACAGTTGAGGTAGCACAAATTCCTCAAACTTCAGTCACGCAAGCTGGAGAGCAGAACAAGCAGAATGATCAGATAGAGGAACAAATAATTCCTCAGCCTTAGATTCCTATTAGTGAGAAGAGAAGAAACAAGGCAGTTGAGCAAACATTGAGAGAGGCTCAAGAATATGTAGGTGATTCTCAAGATTCAGTCAGACAAAGAAGGGCTCCCAGACGTTATTCTGAGTATGTGGCACTTATGAGTGAATTAATTGAAGTAGAGCCTTCCAACTTTCAGGAGGCATCCAAGCATCAAGTGTGGAGAGATGCCATGGTGGAAGAGTATTCTTCCATCATGAAAAATAATGTGTGGGAGGTAGGACCAAGACCAGAAGATAAGTCTGTGGTGGGCTCAAGATGGCTATATAAGATTAAGCATGCTGCAGATGGTAGTGTGGAGAAGTTCAAAGCTCGGTTTGTGGCTAAAGGGTTTTCTCAGAAGGAGGGAGTCATGATGGAACTTTTTTGCTCCGGTAGCAGTGTACTTTCCACATCCATAAGAGCTATCATTACTATAGCAACACAGATGGGTTGGAGGATTCATCAGATGGATGTAAAGACGGCCTTCTTCAACGGGGTGATTGAGGAAGAGATTTACATAGAGCAACCAGAAGGGTTTGAAGCACATGAGAGGGATTCTCATGTATGCAAGTTGAAAACTTGTATGTGAGGACTCAGAAGTAGGCTCGAGGGCATGGTATTCCGCGTATTGATAGTTGCCGAGTGTGGGCTTCACCATCAAAGAGTGTGAAGTGATTCAAACTGTACTATGTTGGTGGAGAATTGAACTTCTCATATTGTTATTTGTTATATATGGTGATGACTATTTCTCCGCAGTGTGGAGGAACTCACTTAGCACATTAAGTGGGATCTTTGGAGAGTTTGAGATGAAGGACTTAGGGTTGATGCACTACTTTCTTGGATTGGAGTTGTGGTAGAAAGAGGGAGAGATATTCCTTGGAAAAGAGAAGTACTTAATTGATATCTTGAAGCAATTCAAGATGGAGAATTGTAAGCTATGTCAATGCCACTTGTGACCAATTGGAAGATTGATGCTTCTAGATCAGAGGCAGTGGACCCAACTTTATATAGATAGTTGATAGGATCTCTTATGTATCTGGTCAACACCAAGTCAGACATTTGTTTTGCAATGAACTCACTCAGTCAATTTATGGTGGAACCTAAACATGTGCACTGGATAGCTGTGATGCATGTTTTGAGATATCTCCAAGGCATAGTTGATTATGGGTTGAAGTATGTTCAGCAGGATGGAGTGAAGCTCAAGGGGTTTCTTGTCTCTGCAATTAGTGGCCGGTACAAGCCCGTCCAACACCGAAGTGTATGGATTCAGTTTGGGATCAGAAGCAGTCTCTTGGTACAATAGGAAGCCAGAAGTCGATTACGGTTACTTGACTGAAGTGATGTAAGCGCCCGGTATGTGGCTACATGTGAGGCTGTCGCTTTGGAAACTTCTAGTTGGGCTCTTTGATCAGGAGCTAGGTCCTATAGTCATTTACTGTGATAATTAGAGTTGTATCAAACTCTTTGAGAATCCAGTGTTTCATGACAAGTCAAATCACATTGAGATCAAGTACCACTTCATCAAAGATTGTGTGGAGAAGGGGATAGTGAAGCTCAATTACATTCCTACGGACGAACAGATAGCAAATATCCTGACGAAGGCCTTGATGAAGAGCAAGTTTGAATTCTTCAGGGACAAGTTGGGTGTGGTGCAGAACACTTTCCTCGCTAAGAGGGAGTGTTGATTTTTGTAGCTCAAAAAGTGGGATATGGATTTGCTTTAAAGCAACTCAAGATTAGATTTGTTTTAAAACAATTCGAGTTGGATTTTCAGCAACCGTAGTTTTTATTCTTTAAATAGAATGTTTCTGAGTTTGTGAGGATAAGATAAATCCTAGAGTGATTTTATGTGTAAATAAAGCCAAAGAAAGCAAGGAAAGATTATTTCCTTGCATGCTAAGTAAAGCAGCTAGGCTCTATAAATGCAAGATTGTTGTAGCAAACATATATTGTATTTTCGAAAGAAAAGTTTGCTATTAGGCTGAATAGAAGATCCAACATTTGTAGGTTTTTACCCGCATTGGGGTTTCCTGGGTATATCTGTGTTATTGTCTTTTTGTGTTTGGCTTTATGTTATTTTTGCTTCCGCTGTTATTAGTTGTTAATTAACCCAGTTGTATTAATTGTTATAAATCAGATTTCTTTCTGTGAATTTATTGTGCAATTAATCTGTTATTGGGTTATAGAAATTAACACCAACTACCACTCCAATTCAAAAAATACACAAATTGACCAATCATGTAACGCCACATCAGCATACCAATATTACATGACTTAGTTACCCACTATCGGTGCATCACTTTTTTTGGCTCTTTTTTTGTGGTTTTTGAAAAACACCCCCAAAACCTTAATCTTTTTTACATGATGAAAATGACTGACAATTAAAAAACAGCCGATAAAATGGCGAAAAATGATGAATAGTTGAGATTCTTTTAAACGTCTTGCAAGGCCTCTCGGGGCTTTTGAATCGTTCAAAATAAAATGAGTTTGTGAAATTCAAATAAAAATACTTCATAGTGTAATAAATAACTAGCACTTCCAACTAAAGGAGGTTCAAGGATTACACCAATAGAAATCTATATGTATGTTAATGTTAGAGAGTATGTTTGTGTATGATGCACTACAAATTCTAGTTGTGTTGGATTAAACAATTAATAATAAATATTAAATAATGGAATGAAATAAACTTAGGTAAATCTAGATTTTTCTCTTAAAAAAATTAAGTATTATCTAATTATGAAATATTTGTATACAAATTTAAAATAAAAAATACTACAAATGGAAATAGAATGTTCCCATTGAGTTGTCAAATAGATATTAATCTAGCTTTTATTTGATAAGTGAGATTTTGAAGGCTTTTACCTAATATTTTGGAGGATTTTACCATTAAACGACAGCTGGTTTACCATTAAATGATAGTTGAAACTTGTTTCAAGCTCAAATCTCACACTATATGTAGCCTATCGACTAATGATAACAATAATATCAAAATTTTATTTTTTTAATGTCATATTATATTTTAAGAGTTTTGGTGTTTGTTATTGGGATCATTTTAGTCATAATCTTGACCCTTTTTCTACTAAATTGATAAAAAAAAAGTTATCGCATGTTAAAATTGTGAAAAATACGAGACGCACGATCAAACAATGAACAAAAACACCTTCCACGCTTACTCATTCTAATTTTTCTCATTGACTAGAAACTACATGTTAAATATTGAGTAATTTCTTCGAGACATAAGTATTATGTATGGATGTCCATATGATGTGTTGGCATCCCACAAATTTCTAAAAATTTAATCATTTATTTGTTGTTCAACTATTTGTTTTTCCTTGTTGTAATGTTGATTTATCTAAAGAATGCATTACATTGGTAATGCCAACTATTTCTCTCTTCTACATCATGTTGGTAATATTGTTTTGATAAAATATTATTCTTGTTTGAATAATATTGTAGCTCCTTTTTATCATTTCTTTTTGTATTTCTATTGGCAAATATTTTGGTGACTATCACCACCTTTTATATAGTCTCATACAAATACTAATTTATCAATCCTTAAGACCTAAGATTTGATATTCATATCTTTATTTCAATTAGTTGTTCTTAGTTTAGATGCACTTAAGCTAAGTTCACTTTTTATAGTTATGACCATTAGGAGGTATTACAAAGAATTTGGTTGTAGTGAAACTATGCTTTATGGTTCTTGCAATGACCATTTGTACATCTACTGACAGGGTAAACTCCATGGGATTGGCCTTTGGCACCCTTGTGGGTTTTTAACCTAACATGTTAATAGATTTAACTATCATTTCAAGTTTTTAATTGTAGACTCAAAATTTTATAATAAGTGGATTTAAATAACTATATTTTTCATTTGTTAAGTTTTTAAAGTTACTTAGAATATGATAGTTTTGAAGGTAAATAATTTGCTGCTATTCTATTTTAGAAAGAACAAAAACAATCTAACAATATTCTATTTTTAAAAAAAATATAAAATATAACATTTCCTAAGCTAAAACTTAGAGTTGGGTTAGAAAATCTCCAATTATAAAATATGGAACTATGAAATTGACAAAATGAGTACAAATTTCTCTATGATTCTTTTGTACATATTTTGCATTAAAAATAACCTCATATTTAGAAGAAGGCTTACACTATATATAGTGCAAATTTAAGTATGTGAAAACAAGAAGATATTTTTGACAAAAATATGATATGTTAATTGGGTCAAAGATAAAATATAAGGAATTATATAAACAATGGACAAATATAGACACATATTTGTAAATACTACATATTTTAGACCCCTCATACCTAAGAAAAACCTACAATACCCATATGAAGATAATATTTTGTGAACATTTCTTACAAATGGGCTCATGAAAAACATAAGAATTCTTGCAAATAGTGAACATATGTAAGTGTTGTACACAAAAAAAAATCCTTATTTCTAGAAATCATTAAATTGGGAAAATCATATATAGGAATCATTAAATTGGGAAAATCATATATATTTATTGAAACCGTTGAGTGAAGCAAACAAGGAAAACTAATAATAATGTTATATGCACAACAACTATGGAAAAATGAGTGAGAATAAACAAGGTTGTTACGTACAATGTCGACCATGAGACCAAAAATGCCTCCATGATTGTAGAGAAAAAATAATGCAAGAGAGAGTAAGTGTAATGAAATAATTAAGATTTGGGTCAAAACTAAAAATGTCATACCAATCAATATTAAATATTACCAACCCCTTCATTTTTAATTATAAAGGTGTTATAATATCAAAAAATATATAACCAAGAATGTACTTTGTTTTCTAAGTTAACAATTTTGAACCTTATACCAAGATAAACTAGTTTTGAGAGGAAACATTTTTGCTACTATTCTATTGTAGAAATAATAAAATCATACTAGAACTATTGTAAAATATTGTATCTTCTACTAAGCAAAAACATAGAGCTAGATTGGAAAATACTTGAATAAAGAAGACTAAACTACAAAATAGAGACTAAGTTTAGAATTGTAAGTAGTATAAATATGTGCTCTTTGTCTAGATTGCTATTGCAAAGCACACACATTTGTGTGTTACAGTGTTGTCATCTACTTTACTCATTGTCATTCAAAATATTGATAAAATATAGTTTTTATATCCAAAACTAACATATTTTGTACACCATAAAAAATGCACAACAAGAAGTAAAGGTAACAATGATTTAAAGTAAAGCCAGATGATATTAAATTTATTTATTTTCAAGAAAGAAGTAAAATTAAAAATAGAGGGTTAAAAGCTTGTGCAAGCCTCTATGTGAAGAAAAAAATGAACTTGTAGCTAGGGATAAGAAAAATGGTTGTGATTATTGAGAAGCTTGTCAAGAATGGTCAAGCCTTTATTTTGGGCTTTTGATCTTCATGGACAGTCAAACATAAAATAAGATAAATTAGGGTTAGTGTTTAATTACGATTACCTGGTTAGGGTTCAATTAAGGTTATGATTTAATAAAGGTTAAATTAGGGTTATGTTATTAGGGTTACAATCAAGGTTTAATTAGGGTTAAGAGTTAGAGTTAGGGTTAGAGTTCAAGAAGGGTTATGATTCAATGAAGGTTTAATAAAGAGACACTAAATGCAAGACTTACAAGATAATAATAATAATTGGATGGTTATATCTCATGTAATGTTATATGAATGTATGGGATAAGTGCAGGAAAATGGAGGGCCAAAAAGGGGTCTTAAGTGGCCACTTTTTTCCTTAAATCAGGAAATACTTTACTTTGAATGAGAAATTGAGCATAGTTACACTCAAAATTTTAAGATGCAACAAAAACAATGTTCATAGTGCTTTGAGTCTACTTTCTAAACTACTATTTTTTTAAAAATGTTATAGATTAAAGAGTTCAAAAAAGTGAGCCACAAAAATTGGTGTTGTTTTTTTCTTGAAAAAAACATAAGGGTAAAAGTATTGTAGACACATAAAAATGTCCTGGACCCACATACCACATTCTTTTATGTCAAACATCCTCCTCACATAATTAAATTATTTAATTATGTACTAATGTCATAATTCCTAACTATTTCCTCTTGATTATTTAAATAAATAAACTTTATTTATTTATTTAAATACGCCATTTTTTATTTATTTTTAGACTGCAGGAATCGGGTAGCACGACCCCCTATAAACTGCAGTGCGCCTGGTAAACTTTTTAACGTGACCGGCGGCGCTGGCGCGACACGCCCTCCGGTACCACGGGACGGGGGAGACTAGAACTTGTGACCAGCAGAGCCGCAACGGAATTACTTAGCCAACCGAGCTAGGGCCCCCGCCCATTTAAATACGCCATTAATTCCTTATGTCTTCTTATAATTAAATAAATTCCTTTGATTTATTTAATTATTGTCCACCTTGTCCATTTTCTCCATAATTAAATAATTATTATTATTTAATTATCTTATTAACTTTTCTTCTAATTTTAAATAAAGTCATTTATTAGTTCCTGCCGACAGGCAGAAATACTTATGCATTCGCCCAGAATGCTTTTAACTGGGAGCATCGGCCAATCACATTTCACCATTTAACATATTACTTAATTTTTTGTATAGTTTGAATTTGGAGACCTATTTTATATATTGGAAAATTAGCATTTATCTATTTTTCTATTCATCCGAGTAGTGTTATAAATAATTATTGTTTTAAAAATTCGGGAAAATGCGAACGCATAAATTGAGTGAATAAATTTAAGCAAAGGTATAGTTTAGAAGTTGGCGGTTGGAGGTACGTAATCCATGAATGCAGATTAAATGCATTAAAATATCAGGAAAATGTGAGCGCATAAATTGATTAAATAAATTTAAGCAAGGGCATAGTTTATAAAACTAGCGGATAGACGTACGTAATGCATGAATACAAATTAAATGCATTAAATGGCATCTAGCTCGAGGTGAAGGCACTAGAATGGCTTGGTGGCCACGCGTGGCCAGGGTACTTTGGTCATTTAATATAGAGTTAAGCTACTTGTTATGCATCTATATTACTTTGCGTATGTTGTTTTTGTGTTCTGTAAGTGCGTGTTCTGAGGAAGAGCTTGTAGCAACTGAGTAGGAGATGTTATAGTTGCAGAGTCCAGACCCAGAAACGAGTTACTTGAGGTGATAATTTCATAGTGCTCTATAGTGTGGTCGAGCAGGTGATTTTGTAGTTGCAGAGTTATACATTGGTTAGTGAGAGACGAATTGCTTGAGGTCACAAGAGGTAACTTTTCGTTGTTTTCGTCTATTCGATACGAGAAATGCAAGTAGGGTTTCATAGTGCTTTAAGGCATTTGTATACTTCGACTATAGATTCGTATTTTAAACTATTTTTAGTATTATCTATTTGAATTTCTTGTTGAAATGTGAAGGTTTCATCTGCGTTTGATAGGAATTATGTAGAAACCCTCTTGTCCATTTTACTTCATGCATGTGAGCCCTGTAAAGTTTGAATTTTTTTGATTATTGCAAAGCGGTCCCATAAAGAGGGCTTTGGAACCAAAATTATGTCAGCGTGAGCGATAGTGAGAGCTTTGGAACAATGAGTCGACAGTGTGTTGCTTTAAGCTTTTTTGTTGTCTACAAAGCATAAAGGATAGAGGGATTTTGTTAAAATTCATGGTTATTGTCCTCGTAGGCATAAATGCAAACAATGGGAGCATACAGAAAATAGGTGAGCTGTTTGACAAAATCGTGGAAGAAAAACTATTATATATGATTAATTGTTTTTAAATTGATGCATTTGTAGAAGAAAAAATATTTGCGTTTGATAGGAATTATGTAGAAACCCTCTTGTCCATTTTACTTCATGCATGCGAGCCCTATAAAGTTTGGATATTTTGGTTTACTGCAAAGCGGTCCCATAAAGAGTACTTTGGAACGAAAATTATACCAACGTGTGTGATAATGAGAGCTTACGAGCAATGAGTCGACAGTGTGTTGATTTGAGCTTTTCAGTTGTCATCAAAGTATAAAGGATAGAGGGATTTTGTTAAAAGTCGTGGTTATAGTCCTCGTAGGCATAAATGCAAACAAACAGAGCATATAGAAAACAGGAGAACTGTTTGACAAAACTCGTGAAAGAAAAACTATTATATATGATTAGTTGTATATATATTCATGCATATGTAGATGAAAAAATGGGAAACTAATACAACAGTAGGTAGTTATAACGCCCAAAAAGAATCAAACTTGGAACAAGAGCAACATCCAAAAAATTGCGTTTTAAAGTACCTAATGCTCTAGAGAATTTACCATGGCAGAATACAAATTTTCATTTGCACAGAGATAGAGAAAAGAATGTAGTGTAAACCTATTTTGTGCCAGCAAGCATTTAAATTTTGTCAGATGTCGTGGTTATTGTTCTCATAGGTAGACATGTAAAATATGAAAGTATTTAAAAGGCAGGTGAACTAATTTACAAAAGTTCTAAGGAAAATGGGCTTCTGGGGAATGCAATGAGTATTAAATCTGGACACCTTGATATTCACATGTTAACTTTGGCATTTTTATGGAGTTGGTAGCTCTCATTTACTCTTATGTTATCTGATATCTAATTAATTAGGTGGTTGTTAATTAGTCTTTAAATACATAATAATAAAAAGAAAGAAATAATTATAAATATCCTTGTGGACATTTTAATTATGGGTTGTGATATGTAGTTGCATGTAGATGGAGTGAGCACTCAAAAGTCACAATAAATGTAGCATGGCAACTAATAGGCCCATGTGACATTTCAGACATGTTAAAGTAGTGAATTCCATATTTGTCATTTATCCTTGTATCATTAGATAACTAATTAATTAGGTAACTGTTAATTAGTCTTTAAATGCATAGTAATTAAGAGAAAGAAAAAATTACAATTATCCTTGTGTACATTTTACCTAGTGACCAGATTCAAGGAACAAACATATGAAGCAAACAACAATTTGAGATTTTGTAATTGGAAAACTTAGACTGAATTCTTAGGAAGCTAGAAAATTTTATCTTGGGTTTATAAAAAACTATGTTGAATATGTTTTAGAATTCAAATTGCAATGTTGTCGTAGAGCAGTTAAGAAATATTGCTTGGTAAAATACTTCTAGACTTTGTGCAAAAGAGCAGTTAAATTCATTGGTAGAAGATTTGAGGTACAAGAACCTATGGTAACTAGTTTGTCTAGTTAATCTGATTTACATTTATACTTGTGTCTATTGAATCTAAAAAATGCTTGCTAGTGTTTTAATGGATTTGGCTATTAGTATCCATCGCAGTAGGAGTATTATATGTTGCAATTGTACTTTTGGGAGTTGTTTGCATTTTGGTCATTTCCTTGAGCTTAATTGCTATTCTTTTAGAAAAAAAAATAAATGGTCTTTGTTTACTAATCAAAGCTTATTACATGGTGCAATGCTTTTGATCGGAAGAAGAGAGGTGGTGTAGCGGTGCAACTGTAGCAAATTCTCCAAGAAAACAATATATGGTGAGTTTCTAGAATAAACCTTCTCCTTTGTTTACAATTGCATAGAGTAGACAAAGAAAAGGGTTAATTCAAGATTCTCACTATATTGATTGTACTTGTAGTCATATCATTGCTTTTTGTTACAAGGACAATGTTTACAGATGGGTATTGTGAGTGGCATATGCTATATGGTTCATAAAAATTAAGCAATTATGGTTCAAAAGTAGATCTTTGTTGCAATAATATGACATCAGAAGTGCAATTAGTATCCAATCAATGTCTTTGGTGGCTAATTGCACTTTATAATTTAAACATAGTCTTTTCTATTTTGGGAGTTTGATTCTGAATCCATATGCATACTTTGATTAAAACTAGTGGCTGAAGGCACATAATTCATTGATGCAAAATACCCTTTAAGTACATAGCAATTAAAAGAAAGATATAATTACAATTATCCTTGTGTACATTTGAACAATCAAACAAAAGCAATTAACAAACTAGCACTAGAAAACCATGTGCATGTTAACATGTTGGATAACATGTATTTGTGCATAGGTGTATATGGATGCTATGAGTTGTGATTCCTACTATTATGTGGCGCTTACTATTACTTGTACAACCAAGCCACATTCAAGTAGAATTCATAATTCATCACATCCAGATACACTCAAGGACAAATACAAATCAAGGTTGTTGGCATCTTGCTAAGAAAGATGATGATATACATCCAATTAGTGTATGTCACAACATCTTATTGAATGAAGATCATCTGGATAGAGAGGTTACAAATGAGAATCCTTATTGGTGTGTGTCTGATGCTCTTTTTGGAGACTTGTCTAGAAAATTGCATGCTAATACTATTAGAGAATAGGTGGAATCAGATTTATTGATTCACTATGATTGATGAGTCAAACGTGTACAAGGATACTTAAATAATTAGGTAGCTACTAAGTAGTCTTTAAGTACATAATAATTAAAACAAAGAAATAATTACAATTATCCTTGTGTGCATTTGAACTGTTGATCAAAGGCAGTTAACAAACTAGCACTAGAAAACCATGTGTGTGTTAATATGTTGGATAACATGTACTTGTGCACAGGTGTATATGGATGCTATGAATTGTGATTTATGTTTGCATGTAGCTGGTTTAAACATTTGATAATTAGTGTTGGATAATGGAATGAAATGAACTTGGGCAAATGGAAATAGAATGACCCCATGAAATTGAAACATCAATGTTTACATGGCTTTAACATGATAGCAGATTTGCGTCCATGAGACTTGTTTAAATCTCAAATGTCATGTTGTATGTGGCGTATTAGCTAATTGGCTTAACATGATAGCTTCCAAACAAGTTAATTCAGCGATCAATCAAGCGAATTGGCTGATGAATTAATTGTGTTGAGTGGTTAGTCATAGTTAATTATTAGTCATCTTTATCCTCAAAATCAGTTAAATCAATCTTGCCTATTCACATTCACAGATACACAATCTTTCTGACCATTTTGCCTGTTTTTAATAAAATAGGAGCTTTAGAACAGGATATGTACATTCATCTAAGCATGATAAGTCATGGATTTGTGACAGATAGTATGGTTTGAAATGTTGTCATGAATATGCATACAAAATATGGAAGCACAAGAAAAAACATGTAAACTGTTTGGCAGAATTCCTCAAAGAAATGTTGGATCTTGGTGTGTAATGATTGCAAGTTATGCAGAGAATTATTTGTCAAAAAAGCTTTTTGCAAACTTTCAAGCAATTTACCTAAATAGCTGATCAAGTTAACTGTTAATCAAGTTACTTGACCAATCAATGAAACTAGTTCATTGATAGATATGTTTTCTTGAATAGTTAATTATAGTTAATTATAAATCATCTTTATTCACCAAATCAATTAAACCAATCATGGCCATTCATATGCAAAAAAAAAGAATTCCTTGAAAAAGCTTTATAGACATGGAAGCAAATGCAATTGCTAGATGCAAACCAACATTGGAAAACCTTTGTCAACATCTTCCTTTGTGTTTCTTGTGCTACAAATATTCAACAAGCTATAACTGTCCATATTAATTGTATTCCTTCGTCTATGTTCAAGCTATCTGTTTATTCTATTTCTTTTGCTATTATTTTATAAAAGTTCAAATGTCATAGTATATGTGGCATATCAGCTAATAAGTCCATCTCACATTTCGCTCATGACAATTTAGTTTGTCTCATATGTCTTCGATACATTAATCAAAGTCAATTAACAAATAAGTCAATCTTACACTTGACTCATGCAAATTAAGCCAATTCTATCTTTTAGTCATTACTGAAATTAACTAATTAGTCTAACAAGATAGCTTTCAAACAAGCTAGGTCAGTGAACAATCAAGTTGTTTGACTGCTGAGCCAATTAAGTTGAATAGTTAATCATAGTAATAGCAAAAAAATCCTTGCTAGATGATGTCATAGTTGAATTTGGTTTTTTGTGCCTATTTTCACTTTTGCTATAGCTTGAAGCAATGGTGCTTTATGGTTCAAGTATTAAGTGTAATTGCAAACCTTTCTTGATTTAAATTGATTGATTAAAATCTGTTTGGAAACCATAGTTACAATGTTTCTTTAGGCTCGATGCAAAACAACAATATAGTTAAAAATGCATAGCAAAAGCCTTTAGAGAACCATGCACACACTTGTACATTTGGAATTCAAGACCTATGATAAATAGTCTCGCAGGTTAATCTGTTTTCAATTAATACTTGTTTCTATTGAATCTAAAAAAATACTTACTGGTTTTTTCGGTGTTTTGACTATTAGTATCCATTATACTATCACTGTCATCCATTGCAATTATAGTTTTGGGAGTTGTTTGCACATATGTGTTTTGATGCATTGTGAAACCCAACTTGTGTTTCTGGGATAAAATGAAGCAAAATAAATAAAAGTAGCAATTTGTTACCTTGAGTAACTTGTCCCTTGGTGTTCATTCAATGAGCATAGGAGCTTTTGCTCTGTCACTGTAAACGTCTCCTTTGTATTGATTAAAGCTGTCAGTTCTCAAATCTATGCCTTTTCTTAAATTTAGTTGTATATGGGGTAACATTGTTTTCAAACACATGACTGATAATAACACATATATTTGAAAACTTTGAATAAAAAAAACACAAATCACTAAAAAAACAATATTTCTCTCTTTGTCTTGTATTGCTACAGATAGAGCTTCTTTTCAATCATCATATGTATACCCCACATAGTCCTAGACTAAATGTATTAACTTAGAGAGTCTTGAAAAATTGCCACAACAGCTCACTATTTTCAACTTTGCATAAGCCTGCACTATACTCCACACTATATTATTGTTGTCCACCTTTCTACCATCAAAACTTGGCTACATATGGCAAATGACTAAAAATACACATTCTTTTGTTGGATTGCTTATCATGTTCTGCCACCTTAATAAGATCAGGTGCAGCCATAATGTATTAAAAATGAATTTATAAGTGTGCAATGCAATCAAGCCGCTATTTTGCAAGTTATAGCGAAACAAACTATATGATTGTACCACAAATGGAGATTCTTAGTCGAAACAAGAGGGAATAAAAACATAAGATGCAATTGTTAACCAGGTCCTTCATTACTACCTTGCTATTGGTAGATATCACAAAAAAAGTACAAACCTATTTGTAAGATGACAATTAATTTAAGGCACTTGAAATAAGTTTGTCTCTATAATATTGCCCACACTTATTTAGCTCCAGCAGGTATGTATTGGCTTATAGGTAGATATAACAATTGAAAATGCTATCATAGACATATATACACAATGTAGAAATTTATATTGGAAAATTAGCATTTATCTATTTCCCTATTCGTCCGAGTAGCTTTATAAATCATTTTTGTTTTCAAAATTTGGGAAAATGCGAATGCATAAATTGATTAAATAAATTTAAGCAAAGGCATAGTTTGAAAAACTGGTGGCTAGAGGTGCATAATCCATGAATGCAGATTAAATGCATTAAAATATCAGGAAAATGCGAGCGCATAAATTGATTAAATAAATATAAGCAAAGGCATAGTTTACAAAACTGGTGAGTAGATGTACGTACTGCATGAATACAAATGAAATGCATTAAATGGCATCTAGCTTGAGGTGAATGCGTTGGAATGGCTTGGTGGCCCGCCACGTGCTTGGGATATGCTGGTCATTTAATATGGGACAAGCCACTTGCTATACATCTATTACTTTGTATGTGTTGTTTTTGTGTTACGTAAGCATGTTAAAGGGAAAATTTTGTAATAATGGCGGGGAGATATTATAAATTATAGAGTCGAACGGAAGCTTGAAGAGTTCTTGAGTGATAATTTGTTATTTTCCACAGTTTCTTATTTTAAGTGCATAATGAAGCTGTGTTTCATAGTGCTTTAGTTGGACTATCACTATCACTTTGTGCCTGATGTGTCGGTGCATGTATGTATGTATGCATGTCTCTATGTACATATGCATTTATCTATGTGTATATCTATGTAAACATTTGTAGATGCATATATGCATGTATGCATATGTCTCTGGATATATCTATGCATGTGTGTATTTATGCATATATGTATGTGTGTATAGATGCATCTATGTGTATATGCATGCATGCATATATGTTTACGTCCATACATGCATTTATGTGTGTCTACATGGATGTATCTGTACATATATATACATATGTATATATATATATATGTGTGTGTCTATATGTCTTCTCTAGGAGAGAGTTTACAGTGACAGGGCAAAGGTTGTCATGGTTCCAAAAAGGACACTTGTAGACAAGTTACTTCAGGAAATAAATAGTTATTTTCATCAGTTTTCTTTTATTTAAGAGTCCATAGGCAGATTGGGTTTCACAGTGGTCAGCCTATGCTAATTTTCATAGACTAGTTCCTCGGATGAACAATTGTCTTTTCTCCTATGTATAATATGCAAGCTTAACGATAACTTGGTGCTTATGAGTCCTCTAAAGATTACATATCTTCAATTACTGTATCACTATTTCATAGTGCAAACTTTATAGCCACTGTACTGTTAGCATGTGCCATAATGGGACCTTCTGAACAATATGTGGACAATGTGTTGAGAAGGCTTTGTAGGCTGTCAGGTAAATGCAATTTATAGATATAGGCCTAAACTCCACAATTGCTTTTAGCTTTCTCCATATCATTAAAGCATAAAGGAAAGAGGATTTTTGCAAACTTCTAATCTATGTACTTTTACATGATAATTCACCTTATTAATTAATGAATCAAATTATCTTAATTAATTAATCTTCTTTCCCCTTCTATCATTTGATATCTAATTAATTAGGTAACTGTTAAATAGTATTTACATACATAGTAATAAAAAGAAAGAAATAATTTTAACTATGCTTGTCCACATTTGACCAATAAGGATTCTCATTTGTAACGTCCCTATCCAAATCATCTTCGTTGAATAAGATGTTGTGGCATACATTAATTAGATGTATGCCATCATCTTTCTTATCAGGATGCGAACAACCTTGGTTTGTATTTCTCCTTGAGTGTATCTAAATGCCAGGAGTTATGAATTGTACTTGCATGTGGCTTCATTGCACAATTAATAGTAAGTGCTACATAATGGTACAAAATAAACTTATGCAAATGGAAATGAAATGACCCCATTTAGTTAGAAAATCAATATTTATCGGCACGACTGGTAGTGGCGTGCATTAGCGGTAGCTAATTGTTTATTAGAACTGCGGTATATAGAGTCTTGTGTTGTTTTGGCAGGTATTGGCGGTTGCCGCTGGCCAATTGCACTTCTTTAGAGCAGCAGCAAATGGCGCTCTATTCATTGATTGCTCAAAACTCGTACTATTGGAATAGCGAGTTACCTACAATGCATGCAAATGCAAAAAAAAATCTATATTATAGGGTACACAAATAACAATAAGTATTTTAAAATTATAAAATGCAATTTGCATTATAAGAAACAAAAGTTCTTACTTAGGTTCTTTCTTGTCGAAATGAATCTACATGAGAATTATGTTTTGTTTTTATGAATAACATAGTATATGTCACTCACTGTACTCATTTGTCTAAATTGTCCTTTTGACAGGGATCAGTGCATTCAACTGTATTTAAACAATTACGCACAAACTGTAATGTGAGGTTAGCATAGTAACCTTCTACTTATTTTTCTTGAAAAAAACAATGCAGAGTTTTGCAAATATGCGCTTCTAGGAAGATTTCCCATGGTTGTAGGTGAAATAGTATATGTTTTTACAGTTTGCTCACTTCTAAATTTTGTCATTGTACTAGGAAAAATTACTTGTGCCTATAATAATAGCTAGAATTTGTACATTGCTGCAAGTATACTTGATCATTCAATAGCAAATTGCAAGGTCAGCTCTCTAAATTGTCTTTCTGCTTTTCTTGAAATGCAATTGAAATTCTTCAATATAATGACTGCATAAAGTTCTTTTCCATGTTTTCATTTTGTCATCTTGTATTCCTCATTTCTTTGAACACAAATGATTTAAAAGGCTGCTTGTACATATAGGAACAGGAAAATGCATTTTCCACAATTGCAATAGTAATTTGTCTTCGGAAAATAGAACAAGTTTTGCTTATGTGTTAACTAGTTATACTTCCTCTATACAATATCCATAGAATAGAATGAACTGCTAGAATGCAATTTTTAAACCCTTTTTACAGTTTCAAATAGCCTATAAAGTCATAAGTCTTTGTTTTATGTCAACTGGCTTTTACCTATATGCATTTAAGGCAATTTTGTTCATAAGACTACTTATATTTGTGGCAAGTTGCTATGCACTGTGCAAGTGAACGTGTGTTTAATCTTCTTGTATTGCAAAAAAATACCACAAAGTTAATTTCAAAAGCTGACATGGCACATGAGTACAATGAATGATGTACTACGTTACTCATAGACATGACGCAATATTTTTCCATGGTCTTGTTTACATGCAAAATGACATTAACCACAATTTTTTTTTGCTCACATTTCCAATTTCACTGTGTGCTTTAAACCTCTAAAGTAAGAGAAAACTGAGAAAAGAAACTATTTATTGCCTCGGTAACTCATTGCAGTTACGGACCTATAATAACAAAGAGGATTTCTCCCGATCCTTTATAAACTCTTCGAACAAAGACATTAGAATAGAAAAACAATTTCCGCAAAGTAATAGTCATGTTTAACAAGTGACTTAAGCCTATAACAAATGAACAAAGCAGCCTGGCTATACATGTCCACCAAGACATTTCAGCAGTTTCCCATCCAGCCACATGCAATTTAATGCATTTACTTTGCATTTATGCACTGTAATGCTGCATCTGTGAGTTTTAAGCTCTTTTTTTAATTATTTAATCGATCTATGCCTTTGCTTTTGCTCAATGGATCTATGCCTTTGCATTTTCCCCAAATTTTTAAAACGCAAATGATTTTAAAAGCTATTTCCACAAATAAAAAAAGCCATAGATTTTCTTTGATCAATCAATGCCTTTGCATTTCCCTGATTTTTTAAAAACATAAATGATTTATGAAACTATTCACTACATGCCACTTAATTCATGTTTATGTGAATAGCTTTTAAAATCATTTGCTCTTTGAGAAAATCAGTCACTTAGAAATACATAGAAACAAAGGAATCAAATTATACAAAACATTTGAAGACCATAGCCTCAAATTGACAATGTGAGCAAAAAAGATTCTTATCCACCATTTCTTGCATGTAAACAAAGCTACGTGAAAATATTGTTTTTTGTTTGTGGCATTGAAAGTATACATCATGGATTGTATTCATTTATCCAATTTTTCAATGTAACAGGAATAAGTACATACAATCCTGGTGGGGGATAGTGGATGACAACATCAGGTTGAAGAATTAATACTATTTTCCCCTTGTGCTTCTAAAAAATTGTTTGTTGTATAATATGTCACATAGGCTTCTGCTACTACTCAAGATCCATTTTCCAACATATATAGAGATTATTATCTTCCAAGATGCTCGACAACATGATTAATACTATAGAATGCTATTGAGTAAAGGCACATAGGCAACATAGGATAAAACTATAGATTTTGTAATCTAGATGATAGCGTTTGATACTATTCATACATAACATCTGCTACTCTCAAACACATTAGGATACGAAAGAAACAAAGAAAATGATAGACGTTGACACCTATGAATTGACAAAGCACCCCCAAATATCAAACATTGACTACGTGCTTAAGAGTGAGGGGCTTTACAGATTAAGTACTTTTGCATACAATGTTGGCGATTATTTGTTTGACTCATTATAGCTACTGCTTAAAAACCGCTACACATCAATTCAACTACGAAATAGAGCTATAGATTACTTCTTGAGTTGCTTTCAAAACAAGGACAAAGAAGCAATAAAATCATACAACTATGAACTAGATCCTAATACTCTATATACATTGCACAAAGTACATGATCCGCAAACATATTTCTGTAGAATGCGATTATCTGCAAAGCCACAGGCAAATTGCACTGAAAGTGGATTGTGGGGTGACTTATTCTGCATTCACTGGATATCCAAATGGTTGAATATACAAATTTGCCTTTGGTCAAGAACAATAGCAAGAAGGTACTTACAGTTCAATACTTCTGACTACACAAAATCAGTCTCTATACTATTTCATGACATGAATTCTTTAAGTGGACACTTCGAACCATTGTTAAACATTGAACGCAAAACGTAATTTCAAAACAGCCCATAGGTTCTCATGAAATAAAAAAATTGTGGACAAAGTATCCTCGGATATCAAACATTGGCAATGCCCTTAGGGCTGAAGGCCTTTGTAGATTAAGCACATTTGCATACAATGCTGGTGATTGTTTGTTTGACTCACTTCAAGTTCTACTTAACAATTAGTACACCTCAACCCAATTACGAAATGGAGCTATAGATCATTTTCTAACTTGTCTTCAAAATAAGGACAAAGAAGCAATTAAATCATATAACACTGAACTAAATCCTAATACTTTATATACATTGCACAAAGTACATGACCAAGAAACATACTTCCGGAGAATGCGATTGTCTGCAAGACCATGCATAGACCATAGTGAATGTGGATTGTGGGGTGACTTGTTCTGCATTCATTGGATATCCAAATGGTTGAAAATACAAATAAGCCTCTAGTCATTGACAACATCAAGAAAGTACTTAGATTTCAATGGTTCTGGATATTCAGAATCAGTCTCTATATTGTTCCATGATACAAACCCTTTGGCTGGACATTTTGAGCCACTTGTAAGAATCGAATCCCAAAATTTAACTCGCCAATGCTCAAGAAGCTTACTCTAGCAAAAGTTGATGAAATTAAAATCCATAATAAAATTACTGCACTTATGGACAAGACACATAGCACCAAAAAATCAAGAAGAATTTGATACCATTTAATCACAACAAACAATTTTAAACATAAATCAACAATAAGACTTAATCCATTGAAGAACTTGATTAGAAAAAAGAAAAACGAAAATATACCTGCGGGTCCAAGAAGCAAAACATTATTGTCCCTGTGAAATTTGTAAAACAACAATGCAAAGATGCAACCAAAATGCCATTTGCAATTTTTCCAGTGCTCTGTTTCACAAGGGACATCGGGGACATTGAAAAACAAAAGAACTTTATCTGCGTAGCTACTACAATTAGATTCCTTACCATTCACAGATTTCATATGCCATGTATGCTACTTTGCATTAAAACGGTCCACTATTCCAAAGTATGCTACCCCATAGAAAATAAGAACTAATAGACCATTGTGCTATGTGCAAAATTTAACTCAGCTAGAAGAATGACTTGTCTCACTTAGAATTGCATTTGCACAAATTTGGGAACTAGGGTTCAAAAGGTCTCAAATAGGCCTAACAGGTTCTATTATAAATGTTCATGTTGACATGAACATTAATACACCAAAAGAAACATTACCACAATCAATTAACAACACGACAATTTGTTGTTTCATTTGAAAGCATCTCTGATACAAATGCAATTTCAAAAAGGCATGGAGTGTACCCCAAATGTCATCATGCAAGCACGGCTCAGTGCTCACAGGACTTCATGCAAAATGCACAAAGTCCACATAAACCAAGATTGGCAAGAGGTTCTCCAATGCACTCTAGAAAACGAAGACAATAGTGCACAAGATACAAGTGAAACAGAATCAGATAGTGAAATGGAAAATGAAAACCCATCAAAAACATTGATACATGGATTTATTGAGTCTAGAAGTATCCATAACATGGAAGACAAGATTATTGAAATTGCACCTGCAGAGGACAAGTATCCAATTGGAATATTTAAGGACATGTATGCTGAAGAAATGAATTTCCCAACTTTATTCTTTGGCAAACCACGTGATAATGACATTGTAAAAAACTTTACATATCAGAAAATAATACACTGGGAGCTCTTATAGTCACAAAGACAATTTGCATATCATACAACAAACATTTTTTTCAAAGCTATTAAGGTACTAATACAACAAGTATTGTCTACAATGACAATAAGAATCTGAAAAGGCCAGTTAAAAGGATGAAAGCTATTTGCAAAAGACGTTAAACACAAACCAAATCTAGAAAAAATTCTAAAATCAGATATTGGATATGTTGATTTCAAAAGAATAAGAATCTCTCCAGACTATTCACAATGACTTAAGAAAAATGTATTTGCTATGATTCAACAACTAGGACCACCGACATTTTTCATCACTTTCACTAGTGCTGAGAAAAATTGGGATCCACTAATTCAAACATTACAAGAGCTGCACAATCTACACCAATCAGCACAAAACCATCAAGAATCTAATGGCCCACCACACATTGACAAATTTGAACTAATCAAGAAAGACCCTATCACTTGTGCACGTTACTATAAACATAGAATAAATGCAATAAAAAAATTGATACTTACAGATGACTCTTTCTTTGGAAATGTCATTGATTACTTCTCAGTCACTGAGTTCAAAAATCAAGAAAATGAACATGATCATTTCCTCATATGGGTTAAAAATGCACCAATCTACACAGAGGATAACAATGCGGACATCATAGCTTTTGTTGATAAGTATATTACTTGCGACACCGAAAATTTGAAACCTGCTTTAGCAATGCTACACAAACATCGTCATACAAAGAAATGCAAGAGATCAAGAAAATGACTTTGTAGATACAATTTTCCTTTTCCACCAATGCAAAAGTCAACCATACTTTTACCAATACTCCAAAAGACTGAAGCGATAACTGCAAATGCCACTGACATCTTTGCAAAACTACAAAAAGAAAACTATGACGAAACATTCACTTTTCAAATGTTCTTGAAAGAAATAAACTTAATTGACAATGAATACATTGAAGCTTTGAGCTCAACATTAAATAGCCCCATGCTTTTTTTACAAATAAAACCATCACAAATATGGAACAATAGTTTTTCAAGGAAAATTCCAGATCTTTGGAAGGCTAATACAGATGCACAATTTGTCCTCAATGCATATGCTACTGCAATGTATTGTAGCTCATACATTGCAAAAGTAGACAAGTCAATGACATATGCATTCAAAAGAATACGTATAGACCGCAAGCAAGACAATATTGATGCAATACGAATGGTGAGTAAACTTGGAAATGCCATGCTTAACTTGCAACAAATGTCATCACAACAAGCTGCACTTATTGTTTTGTCACTGCCATTAAACTAAAGTTCAAGAAAATGTATATTCATTGATACACGATCTGACAATGATCACACATTTATACTAAAATCTGTTAAACAATTGAGCAATGAGCCAGACGAATCAGAAAACGTTCTTGCAAAATCTATTATAGACTACTATTTGAAACATCCTGAAACAATGGTGGACATATGTTTTGCAGAATTTGTTTCAAGATACAACAAATACGTGCTACAATTGAAACAAAGGCCAAACCAAATGTGGTATGGTTTATCAATTTCAACAAACACTTTGATATAGAGAATCATTGTAGAGAGAAATTGGTTCTCTATGTTCCATTTACCATTAATGAGCATACACTCAAACAAAACTTTGACTCTTGGGAACATGCATACATGTACCATGGACAAACCATTCAAACAAATAGTGCAAAGTTCATCCACAACACAAACTCCGCATGGGGTGACATTGAGAAAGCTATAAATGATCTTTAGTCTCTTGAAGATGAAAAGCTTATTGACCTAGCAATGCAAGCAAAGCCGTAAAAAAGTATATGACATACAAAGCGGACCTTCAAACATAGGTGGTTCTAACCATCTATACATTCAAATGGATTTAAAGTTAAAACTTACTCAATCCTAAATATATGCGATAAAATTGAATGTTAAATAGGGAGCAACAAACGATTGTTAAAGATGTTTCTCATGAGATGAAAATCCACAAAGCCATTGCCTTGTTTTTATTTGGGGGTGAGACAAGAAGAGACTTTTATAGTAAAGACAAATACTAAACTCTCATTATATATAGCAATTCTATTAATGATAAAAAATCAATGAGACAAACCAAGAACTTAATGGCTATCTGAGTGCCCGGCAGCCCGGGAGTTCGGCCACATTCAGCATTTCACATACCTTTTAACACATCAGAATTCCTGCCATTGAACACTGAAGTGCTTGACACTATGTTAAAGCACTATGATCAATTGCACATTCTTCTTATAGACGAGATATCATTAGTTGGCTCAACATTCTTACGGTATATTGATAGAAGACTACGAGACATAATGCAAATGCTTACAACATACTTTGGAAACCTTGATACAATATTTTGTGGTGACCTTTACCAAGCACAACCTGTCCTTGACTCTGTGGTTTTTGAAAATAGGCCTACTCCAATTGAATTAATGCCTTATAGTTTCTGGAAAGACCATATAAAGTGTTATTCATTGGTGACTACCATGAGATAAAAAGATGAAATATTTATTTCAATCCTTAATAGACTACGAGTAGGAATTTAGACAACTCATGACATAGACTATCTTAACAAAATTTGCTTTCATCCTGTACCATTTGATCCATTGCTTCCACACCTTTTCTATAGGAGAATTGATGTTCAAGCACATAACAACAAAATGCTATCAATCATTCCAGCCCAAATGATAGTGCTAGATGCAATAGATGAACTTGAGGAGGACCTTAATGAAATATGAGTATACAGTCACACAACGACACTTCCATCACAAATATGCTTAAAACCAAACATTCTTGTTGAACTCTATGCAGGCAACTATAATGTTCAAGATGGCCTCGTCAACGGTTCAGATGGAATTTTTAAAGCATATACAACACAAAACAATATTGATATTGTCTGGATTAAATTTAATGACCCATCAATTAGACACTATCAATGCACAAAACTAGCACAATGCTATTCTACTATCATTGACAAAGACTGGGTGCCTATACAATGCATTGCTAGGCCAATCCAGAAAATAACAACAAACAAGCAAATTACAATTAGAAAACAATTCCCAATACAAGTAGCATGTGCACAAACCATACATTGATCCCAAGGATTAACAATGGAGGCCCTGGCTTTTGATTCGACAGGCATTAGACAGCATGGGCTAACCTATACAGCGCTATCACGAACAAAATTAGTAGAATCATTATTTTTGTTACAACCTTTAACTACACAAAACTTTAAAGTTAAAAACAAAATACAACTATAAATGTCTCGTCTCTAGACATATGCACAATGGCAATTTGATAACCAAAGCACATGTTCAGAAAACAAATCACATTTGCTCCTATGTACATTGAACACTCGTAGCTTGAAAGCACATGCAGAAGACATTGTCAATGACTATAGCATAATGTAATCTGATATCTTGTGTCTCCAAGAAACACATATGCATCCCTTTGAGCTAAATATCTTGCTGCAGTATTTTGATAGCTTTTCTGTGCATAACATACATGGCATAGCAACTTTAACTAGGAAACATCTATTCCTTTCAAAATCAAAACAACATGAAACATCAAATATTGAGGCCATCACATCAACAATAATGCTATCTAACAATGAACTCAATGTTTGTAATATTTATGCAAGACCTGCAACTGCCATAGACGAAGTAATCACAATCTTGCAAACAATTATTGCATCCACAAATTCAGAAAACATGTACATTTTAGGCGATTTTAATGTGAACATGTTTTCTGAAAGCAGAAGCAAAAAAATACTTCACAGTTATATGCAGCAGAACAATATACAATTTATGTTGGACCAACAACACAGCACGGGCAAGTCAGTCATTGACCACATTTGGTCCAACATGACTAAAAATATATGCTCTATCTATAAATCAGAAGCATATTGGACTGATCACAATCCAATTTTCCTGAAATTGCATATTGCCCAACATACAAATTCAACTTTATAGAACTTATAGCCTTATATCACTTTTATGCTTTGCAATGCCTTTTTCAATCCTATATCCATTATTTGCAGGAGATCTATGGATGAAACTAAAAGACAGTCAAAGAAAATACAAAGCACGCAAGAAGAATCAGCACAACCGTAAAGCACTCATAGTATTATTCCTTCATACTCATTTAGCCAAATCACAAATATTCAAATAACATTGTTCCAATTCTTTGCAAGATGCCAAAAGATGTATCAAAAAGATAGGCAAAACAATTTCAAATTGCACAGGAAGACCCAACACAACGGTAAAGTGCTTGGTTTTTCATTGTACCGCCATTTGCCCAATTTGTTAATATTAAATTAGCATTCAGTTGACATTATCCTTGTGCCTTGTAGGACAAGAGTCAAGAAACCTAAGATTGTTTCAATCGAACAACTAAATGTGAAAAGAGCTGGAGACACCTTCCAAGGTGATGTGCTTGTTGTCTACAAAGCAACATTGGACAAGGCCAACAAAACATGGGAAATGTTGCGTGCTGATTTAACAGATTAGAAAGCAGAAATGACAATTACGTTAAATGTTAGTGGAAACCTTGTGTATAAACATGAGCCTAAAATAGTCTCATGATTAGCTATCTCAATCTCAGATTTCCAAGTCGCACCTAGGACAGATTATGACAGGGGTGACTGTGACTGCATTTTGATTTTAACAAACATTAGCACCACTGAAAAACATCCCACGCCTCTGTCAAGAGTACAAATTTATTCCAAGTACGACTATTAGCCAGCTGCTAACAACTATAAATGAGTACCCAGCTGGCACAATAGCTGCGCTAGTAGTTGGTGCCAAGAAAATGGGTACCCAATTTGTAGTTGACATCAAAGATGGCCACAGTGACATAGACATAGCACAGGTATTTCAGTCTACAAAAAATTTCCCTGTTCTTTCAGTGCCAACCTTTTCTTGTTCCACATTGGTCTCTATAACAATTTCTGTAACAAAATGTAATTCTCTCATTGAATCGTAGGTGCTATTACGGTCAAAATATGAGCAACAATACTTTGCAATCGAAGACCAGTTGCATACAAATAAAACACCTGCAATGCTTTTCAAAAATATTGTAAGAAAAATAGATCAAAAGAACACGTTTCACACATGTCGATCAACATTCATTTGTAACTTGAATGATGAAAGAAGCTTGGAAAGACTCAACACCCTGCTACATTCAACTTTTAAGGTAACAACATTCATTTTTTTTTAAACTATCGCATTTGAACTTGTATTTTTTGTTTCCTCTAACAATTTAGAACCATATTCTATAGGTTTCTAGTACTCTAAAAGCAGCAAATGCATTTTCAAATCCATTTCATGCATGTTGTCCAAAATGCAAATGCAAATTCACTGGCTATGACACACTCCAAGAAAAAACTGCTCACTGCAAACAGTGCAACCAACAAGTCAATTATACATTATGTTTGCAACTTAAAACTATAATTACAACTTATGACAATCAAACAATTCAGTCTTCAATTGACTAGGTCACCATGCAAAATTATTTGGCGCAAAACCTGGCTGTAGGGACTGTATCGGGACAGAGTCGTGATGATATTCATCCTACGCGACTTCAGCGCTGAAGGACATTTTAGCCTTGACCAAAACAATGTCATTGTTGAAGCCATTTGCATTGGAAAATAGACAGGAAACATCACCAAAAGGTTAAAAAGTCATTCATATGTAATCTTTTTCTCTTGTGAACCAACACCTCAAATCACTATCCATACAAACTATGTTTCTAATACGTAGCATTTTCTTCATTTTACAGGAAACTAGGAATACAGAAGTATAGATTTACATTGTTCATACTTTAACTTTTTCTCCTTTCAATGCTCTAAGACATTTCGCTGGTTTTCACATGTTAAAGACATCTTTGGTTTTAAAATACTTTACTACTATTATACATTTAGACACTTTTATAGGTTACTATGTTAAAGTCTTCTCGAATATGGACATCTGAAAATCTAATTTTGTTTTTACACCTACAAAAATAGTGGTTATCTATGTACATCTGACATATATGTTCGATAATTATTGGCCCTCGATGCATAATGCCATTCAAACTATATAGTTTAAATGTTTCTTTTTGCATTCTGTCGTTTCTAGCTTTTCCAATATTTGTTCTCTATTTCTTATGTTTTCAAGATTTTATGGTCACTGAGTAGAACTTGTTATGGTTGCACACTCCAGACCCAAAAACAAGTTACTTGAGGCAATAAATAGTTATTATGCATGTATTCATCTAAGCTTTTACGTATACCTGTATGCAATTGCTTATACATGTGTCCATGCATTTATGGATGTGCCATTCTAGCCTTGTAGCAATTTATTTTGTTCTATGGATATCGCATATAGGAACAGTAAGTAACTCTTTCACCGTTGACAACAATTTTTTTCATAAATGCCAAGTCGAGCTTATATGTTTCAAGCTACATATATACTCAGACTTAAAACTACTTATTTATGATCTTTATTGTTCCATTTTCCTAGACATGTTACTATTGCAATCAAATGTGTAAAGCATTCATGTCCAGAGAAATTAGAAACAGGAGTGGCAATATGTTACACAACCTTGTGTTATGCCTTTATAGCAGTTTTTTCATTGCATTTCAAGAAAAGCAGAAACTAAAATTTTATTAATATTATTTCATCTATGGCATTTAGAGCTTTTGCAATACTTATTATAGGCATAGAGTTTAGTGTTAAATAGTTGTATTGTTCATGTCATGGCTTCAACATTCTTCATGTCAAATTGCATTATGTGACAAAGTTAACATGTAAAAACCAAAGTGTCCATTATGAACACTTATTGCATTCCATGGGACCACATTTCTTTGAGGAGTTTTTCAGAGTAATTTAGCACCACTTGTGTATGCTTCCATTTTACATATGTGCACTACGCTAAAACACATTAAGCTTCTCGCAGTTCCAAATTCCTTTATCCTTTGTGCTCTGATGGCAAAAGCTCAAGCAATTGCGGAACATGTTGAGAGAACACGGAGAAGCATAGAGCGAGGCAACGCACAAAGTAATAGGAATGCATATAAATTATATCTACGTATTAAATGACAAGAGTACCCTACCCGTAGCTTGTGCATCAAGCCGTTCGATGAGTTCGCACTCCGGACGGATGCCAATTTATTGCGTTGAATTTGCATTCGTACATTACCTCACATTTCTGATATTGCTGTGCCATTCGAAATCTGCGCATTCGCGGATTGTGTGCCTCTAGCCTAACTTCTAAACTATACGCTTTGGCCAAATTTATTTTACTCAATTTATCGCGTTGCATTTCAATTTTACTTTAAAATAATAATGATTTATAAAGCCACTCAGACGAATAGAAAAATAGATAAATGCTAATCTTCCAATATTAAAATTAGCTCTCCAAATTCAAACTATACAAAAAAAAAAGTAATATGTTATATGTTGTAATGTGATAGGCCAATGCTCTTGGTTAAAAAGCATTCCAGGCAAATGCATACGCAAATTAAAAATGGGTTCACAAGAAAGAGCTTTTGATTCTGAATCCATATGCATGCTTTGATTAGAACTAGTGGCTGAAGGTACATAATTCATTGATACAAACTCAATGCATTGAATGACATCTGACTAAAGGGGACATTGTTTGGATTGCTAATTAGTCTTTGAATATATAACAAGGTTCAAGGAGAAAACTCTCATTATCACACATGTTGACATAATTTTGATTCCAAAGCTCTCTTTATGGGACTGCTTTGCAGTAATTAAAAATATACAAAATTTACAAGGCTCACATGCATGAAGTAAAATGGACAAGAGGGTTTCTACATAATTCCTATCAAACACAGATGAAACCTGCTCATTTGAACAAGAAATTCAAATAGATAATACTAAAATTAGTTTAAAATATCAATTTATAATCAAACTATAAGAATGCCTTAAAGCACTTTAAAACCCTACTTGCATTTCACAATTCTGAAAAAAGAAAAATATTCTAAAAACTCACCCTGTACTCTTTTTCTTGAAAAATTTGCTACAATTGCACAATTTAGGTTTACATTGTTCCAAACTTCTCATTATAGCACAGGTTACTAACACATTGGTTCTAAAGCTCTCTCTATGGCACAGCTCTACAGCAATTGAAGATTTATAGTCTTTATAGGGCTCTGATGCAGTCAATAAAATAGACAAAAGGGTTTTTACATAGTCCCTTTTGAACAACATTTCATGCATCCATATTTATTCCATGAGTTTTGTCAAACACTTCACTTGCCTTTTGTATGCTTCCATTTTTTGCATATGTGCCTATGAGGACAATAGCTATGGCATTTGACAAAATTCTTCTATTTACATGCATGTATGCATCTTGCCCAGAGATACACATATACATGCATCCATGTGTACTGCAATACATGCATCTATGTATACACATATACATGCATCCATCTGTATTGCAATACATGTATCTATGTATACATGCAACCATGGATGTGTGTATCTATGCAACTTCAAATGCAATCCATGAATAATTCCATACATGCATATTTAAGCATTTATGTATCCAACTATGCATCCATCTATCTATCCATGCAACTATGTTTCTATGTATTCTTTTACCTATAGATGCATCCATGCATATATGTATCTGTGCTTCTATGTACATATGTATACAGGCATCTATCCATATATGTCTCGATGTATCTATGGATACATCTATTCATAGATACATGTATCTACACATCTATGGATACCATGATAGATGTCCACATCCATGTATCTATGGATACATGTATCAAGTAGCTCGTTAATGTGAAATGAGCCCAAGGATAATTATACTTATTTATCTCTTTTAATTGTTATATATTCAAAGACTAATTAGAAATCCAAACAGCGTCCTCTTTAGTCAGATGCCATTCAGTAATTTTGCATCAATGAAATATGTACCTTCAGCTATGCTCTCAAAGAATAAGTTGACAGTGTGTTGCTTTGAGCTTTTCTGTTGTCATCAAAGCATAGAGGATAAAGGGATTTTGTTAAAAGTCGTGATTATTGTCCCCATAGGCATAAATGCAAACAATCGGAGCATATAGAAAACAGGTGACCTGTTTGACAAAACTCGTCAAAGAAAAACTATTATATATGATTATTTGTTTACATATTCATTCATTTGTAGAAAAAAAAATGGGAAACTAATACAACAGTAAATAGTTATAACCTGCGAAAAGAATCAGACCTGGAACAAGAGCAACATCCAAAAAATTGTGCTTTAAAGTACCTAATGCACTAGAGAATTTACCATAGCACAATACAAATTTTCATTTGCACACAGATAAACAAAACAATGCAGTCGAAACCTATTTTCTGCCACCAAGCATTTAAGTTCTCTCAGATATTGTGGTAATTATCATTATTTCTTTCTTTTAATTATTATGTATTTAAAGACTAATTAACAACTACCTAATTAATTACATATGCATTTTTACAAGGGTAAACAAGCACTGCAAACTTGTTAACAATGACACAGTTAACATGCCAGTTTCAAGGTCTTCAGTCTAAATACTCATTGATTACAATATGCTAACCATATTTCAATTTTATATGGTTCCATATGTGCATATATAAATATCTCTTTTTCTTCAGCTCATTATGTATCTGTGTATCCATAGATGCAATTATGCATATATCGATTTATGCATATATCTCACCATCTTTTTATGCATCTGTCTATATATGTATGGATGCATCTACAACTACATGTATACACCAATTTATGCATATATGCACCTGTGAATTGCATGCACACATCCATGTATATATGCATCTATCAATATCTTGCATGGATACATGTATATATGCATGTATGGACTCATGCACCTATGTAAAATACGAAAGCATTTATAATCCAAGTGAACTGTTTTACAAAAACTCCTCAGGAAAATGTGCTTCCAGGGAATGCAATGAGCAATATGGGATGATACAAGGGTAAATGAGAAATATGAACTTGCCTAAATCAACATGAATGCGATGTGAGATAGACCTATTGGGTAATATGCTACATATACTGTGACATTTAAGCTTCAAAAAAGTCTCATGACTGTAAGCCTGCTATCATGTAAAAGCCACATAAGTATTCATTTTGCAATTGGATGGGGTCATTCTATTTCCATTTACCTTAGTTAATTTCATTTGGCTGTCTAGCAGTAACTATCAACTGTTTCATCAAATTTCATTCAAGCAGAAATCACAACTCATGGTATCCTTATAGAGTTATGCACAAATACATACTGTCTACCATATTAACATGGACATAGTTTTCTATTGCTGCTTTGTTAATTGGCTTTGAGTTATTAGCTGCTACACCATATATACTATGACGCTTGAGCTTTCATGAAATAATAGCGAAAGCAATCGAATAAATAGATGGCTTCAACATAGACGAAGGGATACAATTAATATGGACAGCTATAGCCTGTTGAATATTTGTAGCACAAGAAATAGAAAGGAAGATGTTGACGAGGATTTTGCAATTCTGGTTTACACCTAGCAATTGCATTTGCTTCCTTGTCTATAAAGCCTTTTCAAGAAATTCCTTTTTTTGCATATGAATGGCCATGATTGGTTTAATTGATTTAGTGTACAAAGATGTTTTTAAATTAACTATAATTAACTATTCAAGAAAACTGATCTATCAATGAACTAGTTTCATTGATTAGTCGAGTAACTTGATTCACAGTTAACTTGATCAACTATTTAGTTGATTTGCTTGAATGTTTGCAAAAATAATTTTTCCACACAAGCATTTAAAGCACATGCAATAGTAATTTGTTATATACACACATACATACATGGTAACATAGATACATGCACACATATATACATAATTACATGCACACATTTATACATGCATTCCTATATGCATGGATGCATAGAAAGACAATGTTTCATGGGATTGTTAAACAGTTCTCTTGCTTTCCATCTATACATGTGTGCATGTACAACATGTACATATGTATTTGTGCACCTATGCTGGCCACCCATGCCCACCAAGCCATACCAGCACCTTCGCCAATAGACACATGCCATTTGATGCATTTGCTTTAATTATTTTGACCTCTCTATGTGTTCACATTTTCCTGATATTTCAATGCATTTAATTTGTACTCATGGATTGCGTACCTCTACTTGCCACTTTTATAAACTATGCCTTTGCTTATATTTATTTAATCAATCTATGCGATCGCATTTCACTGATTTTCTATAACAATAATGATTTATAAAGCTATTTTGATAAATGTAAATAGATAAATCCTAATTTTCCAATATAAAAAAATCAAAAGTTATATGTTGACATACAATCATGCATATTGTCCATACATGCATATATGCATATATGCCTTCATCCATATTTCCATGTTTATATGAATACATGCTTCCATGTAACATATGCATTTGTAGCTATATGCAAATATGCATGGATCCATGTATACATGTATTCATTTCTCCATCTGTCCATGTTATTCTATTTTCTGTGTATACATGTGTCTGTCAATGCATCCATGCATATATTTGTGAATAGCTCTACGTTTTTCTCTATCCATGCATTTATTGTTTTATAATGCATCAGCGTTTGCATTTTCCCAGTTTCACGACCTTCCATATTAATTGTTTTCATTTTGTGTTTTTTTACAAGTTTTCCGTAATGCTGATCCATCTTCATGTATCTGTATGAATTTCTACTACAGACGGTCTAATCATTCCAATGGTTACATATAAGATGTTGGCTGCTCAAAAACAAAATGTACATATATTTACATATTTTAAATCTACACTAGCTTGGGTGACTTCTAAGACAATTTATTATCATCATATTCTGAATTGTGTTCTTCTTAGAGACTTTTAGAGCTTGTCTCTTGAAAGTGACTTACTATTATCAAGTATGCGTAGTATTTTTCTTACTGTATTGTTTTATTGTGCAATTTGATTCATTGCAACTGCTATTACAAAATAATATTGGCACTATGAAGACAAGAAAAAATCATATATGTTATTTTAGAGTTCATTTTAGGAAATATATATCTCTCTAATTTGTTAAACATTTTATCGCTTTTCAAATATTTTTCAAGGTCATATTTAGGTCATTGCAATATAAATTCTAAGGTAATTTCCTTAAATATCATTATATTTTTATATCTATTCTTCTCTTGTCACATTTTGAGGAACCTCAAGGATCTCGGCACCTTGTTCAGTACGAAGGAGAGTGAGAAATGTGACATGAGTCTTTTTCCTGTGTTTGTATTGAGACTCTCAGCCCTATGATGATTTTAAAAAGCATAACCAATAACAAACTAGACATTCTTCCACCCTTTGTTGGAAGAAATGATCACTTCATACCCTATTCATTCCATTCATTTCCATTTCTACCCTTCCATGTCCTTCCTTCTCAAATCAAATACATTTCAAAATCCATTTATATGCTTGCCTTGCATCACACCAATCTATTGCATTCCCTTTTTTTATCCAATCCAGCTCCCTCATTCAAATTTTTATTTCTCGCATTTAATTTTTAGCATATAACTCAAAAATGATAAATTCCTACCATTTAAATTCCATTCATTCTCACTTCAAGGGTTGCATATCCTTGCATCCCATATCAAATACTTTTCATAACGCATTCATATACCTTACTTGCATCTCATCATTCTCTCAATTCCCTCTCATTGTTGCACTTACATAGCTCATTCTTCTTTATTACCCTTAAATAGCTTTATCTATCTATAGGTCAAATATACCTTCATCCATCACAACAAAATTCACACCATACCAGACAGAGGAAAAAATGAAGAAAATATCAAGGTTATGCAATTAAACACTGAGGGCTTTCAAAATAACTATCATAACATCTAGTTGTATTCAAGAGTTCTTTTCAAAATGTTTTTTCTAAATCCTATTTATTACAGATACCTAAGAGCACGTATCACAGTTTCTTGGAGACTAAAATGTATCATCAGATTTAACAAATATTTCCATGTATACATGCATTCAAATGCATCATTAGATATCCTTTACACACTTGCTCAAAAAACAATAATGTTTTATTCTTTTGTTTCGATCATAAATGTTTTTTGTATATCTTTCAAATGCAAATTGTTTCTAACATTTCTAACTTTATGCACGTAGGAATATGTAGATTCTTGTTTACATACCAAATTACATGGGCTCATGTACACGTGGCTCCATGCATAAATGTTTACATTCATCCATATATTTATGCATTCCTTCAATATATGCATTGCTAATAAATAATTAATCTTTCCTGTTTTCTTTCATTTAATACTACAAATGCAAATTGTTTTTGAAATTTCTAGCTTTATGCACGCAAGCATATATATAGATTCTTGTTTACATACCAAATTACGTGGAATCATGTACACATCCATGCATGTATACATGTTTACATGGATCCATATTTTAATGTTTCCCTTCGATAAATGCATTGCTAATAAGTACTTTCTTTCTCCTAATTTCTTTCATTTACTACTACAAATGCAAGTTTAGTCTTATCGTGCTTTTAGACTCGTTCAAATGCCGAGGATGCTTCCTACTCTTGTCTGCTTTATGTGCACATCGATACATGTATAAATGCATACAAGTATACATACATGCCTTGAGCATTGTTACAAATGTTTTTTTCTCATTAAATTTCAATGCAAAGTGCTATAAACATATGAATTATTTAAGTGTGGCTACATTTTATCTTATGTAATAAGGTTCTTTATATCTTTGCAAATGATTTTTTGTTTAATATATATACACAAAAATATCTATTCGTATTACATAAACAAGATTAAAATCTTATTAATAATAAAATCTATAGCTTTCTAGTGATTCACCTAAGCATTTATTGTAATATAATTACATAAGATTAAAATCTTCTTTCTAATACAATCAATAGCTTTATATAGAACTAAGTTTCATATTACATTAAAAAAAAGATTAATTGATCTTAGTAAAGTTTACAAATAGACCTTACACTATACACAAAAATATGTTTTCATATTACATAAGCAAGATTAAAATAGACATACACTGGCACACTAAACATAATTTTATTTACAAATAGACATACAAGCAAAATAAAGACGTTTGGTAAACTTTGTTTGCACATGCATATAGATATGTGTCTATATGCAATAATGTGGAGTCATGTAAAAAATGCAATATTTTTTAGTGTCTGGTCACATGTTTTTCTAAATTCTTGCAAATAATATTTGATGCTTACGAAATATTCCCACATCAAAACTTTGTTGGAATTGAAATGACTAATGAATTTATGGGCCAAAAGGTTTATTAAAAAACAAATTTAAAAATTATGCATTGTTCATAGGTAATTTATTTCTCTTGTTTTCTTTCAATTAATACTGCAAATGCAAGTTGAGTCTCCTCATGCTTTCACACTTGTTCAGATGCCGAGGATACTTCACTCTTCTATGCATTTTCTGTCTGTGGATACATGTATACATGTATGCATGTATACACAGATAACACAAGCATTTTTGCAAACATTTAAGATTCCTTGCCTTTAATAATTTAAACATAACAAGAATACATTTTTGCTTCCTGAATAACATCATAAAGGATGTTTCTTGTTCCAAATGTTTACATACTCTTAAAAATTCACCTATAAATGGTACCCAAAAATTCAATTTTGCATGCATCCATTCGCACATGTCAACTGTTCAAATCTCTTTATGGACCACGTTCCCCATGCACACTAAACATTCCACGCATTAATGCACCATTGCAAATTATTTTAAACTTTCCTACCTGAATTTAATACATTTATATTCCTCTCTCCTATCTAATTACTTTTTCTCACTCATAGCTAGATGCTTTTTAGCTCTTGGCAGGAACTCGACGCTTGCGTCACTTGTTTAAAATGGTCCACTTTCCCCTTTCCCTTCGAGTAAATAATTAAAAATAATTATTTGCTATCACATGGTCCCACCACTTTTGAATTAAATTAATTTTTAATTGAAAGGGTCAACTCGGTCTTTTAAATCAAATAATTTTAAATTATTATTTCAGTCTCCAACTTTTTCTTTTTCCATGCTCAATATTTCCTCTTGTCACATGCATTTTTGTCCATTCTAAAATCAAATCTTAGCCCTTCATTTCAAATTTCACCCTAATGTTGCCCTAACCCTAATTGTGGGTTGTCACATTTCATTTTAGCCATTGATCTTAGGGCATCTCTCATCTGACAATCTTGGCCATCCATCTAAAATTGGTTTTTCTATAAAAACAAAATTTTATCCTCATTTGTCAACTCCCAATCTCTTGAGTTTGGGATTTCATGTTGTCATAACATTTCTACATGCTTTAGGCTTGCTTGCATACTTGCATTACATTATCTTTTCAATAGAATCCTTCAATGTTTACTTAGGAAATAGTCATAGTCATAGGTTGCTCATCAAAAATATGAGGGCAAACAAAATATTGCATCAAATGGAGAAGGTGCAATGAAGGTGATTCATGGAGGGCATGAAGACTTGGTGAGATTGTTCTTTGTTTTTATGCTATTTTCTTCCATTGTTCTTCATTGTTTAACTAGGGTTTTGTCTGTTTATGCTTCATAATGCTAACCTAAATTTTTCCCTTAGTTACAAGTACAAACCTGTGTCACACTTTATAAAGGAATCGGCCAACATGAAAAAAAAAACTCAACTTCAACCACATAAAAGTGGTATTTATGTTTTGAATTTCAAAATGATGTAAACTAATAAAATGTAGAACTTTTGTTAAGTTTATTCCTATAATTTTTTAAATAAAAAAAAAAATTGATATTTTTTTATCAATTTAAAAGTAGATTTCGTAATGCTAAAAATTTCAAGAAAAGTGATGTTTAGTTGACGTCAAGAAACAAATAGAAAAAAATAATCATTTTCTCCTTTTTTTTTTCCCAAATAACTAACTTCAATA
>VDFB02006601.1:0-29100 GCA_007258455.2 Sequoia sempervirens
AAGCATTTTCACAAAGCTAGGTAAAAGTAAATAAGTAATAGCATAATGGGGTGTACCATATCCCCCCTTGTGAATCATTGTCCCTGATGATCTTAAGTATTAGACACAAACAATAAAACATAGATAGAACAATATAGTTGTCAAGAACTCTCAAAATCATGCAAAACATGAGGAAACTTCTGCTTGATCTCAACGCAGTCTTCCCACGTGGTTGAATCTTTTGCATACTTATCCGACTAGACTTTGCATTGCAAAACCTCTCTGTTTCACAAGTGAAGCTTATGCATTTTGAACACTTTGAGAGGATCGATTGTTACCACCCTTGGGTCTTGAACCTGTAAAGCATTCCAAACAATGACATTATGATCACTTGGTATATACTTCTTAAGGTAAGAGACATGAAAGACATTGTGTATCCAAGCAAGAGCTGGTGGCAAGGAAATTTGATATGCAACAAGGTTGATCACTTCAAGAACCTAAAAAGGACCTTAGTGTGGAACTAATTTAGATGATTTTCCAAACTTAATAGAACTCCTATGAGGCTTGACCCTTAAAAAAACCTTTTATCCTAGTACTGAGAAATTTCTAGGTACCCACTTGGAATCTATATAACTTTTTTGTCTATCATTAGCTTCCACTAATCTTTGCTTAATAATTCCAACTTGCTCCACCATTTTTGATAACATCTCTAGTCCTAGGCTTACCCTATCTTCAAGCTTATCCCAGCTTATAGGAGTTCAACATTTCCAACCATACAATGCTTCGAATGGAGCCATCTTGATTGTAGAATGATAAGAATTGTTGTATGAAAACTCAACCCATGGCAGGCAATCTTCCCACTTGTATTGTTGATCCATGCAATACATCCTTAGTATATCTTCAAGTACCTGGTTAACTCTTTCAATTTGACCATCCATCTCTAGATGATATGTTGAGCTTATATTCAACTGGGTACCAAGTGAAGAAAACAAAGTTTTCCAAAACCTAAAAGTCACTCAGGCATCCCTACCAGGGATAATCTTCTCAAGAATCCCATGTAGTCTAAACACTTGAATAAATTTCCATGCTATGATAGGAGCTCCATCAGTTTAATTCCCAGGAATAAAATGTGCTACCTTGGTAAGCTTGTCCACTACCACAAGAATGGCATTATGCTTGTTCCTAGACATAGGTAGGACTTGCACAAAGTCCATGCTTATGACTTGCCACTTACTCCTAGGAACATCGTGAGGATACAAAAGTACTACAGGGTGATGATGTTCTGCCTTCACCCTTTGACATTCTAAGCACTTTTCTACAAAACTAGCAACATCTCCCTTCATTCCCTTCCAAAAATATAAAGGCTTCACATCCGCCAACATCTTGGTCACACCAGTATGTCTAGAGTATGGTGTATTGTGAACTTCTTTCCACACCATGTTCCTTATTTCTTCAGAATTAGGCACATATATCCTTCCTTTAAACCTTAACAATCCACTAGGTTCAAAATGGAATCCTTCATACCTTGTGTCCCATGGATTATCCAAGAGTTCTTTCTTGAATTGCTCATAATATTCATTTCCCTTGGATTTTTGCAATGCTTGGTCCTTGAAGTTAGTTTGAATTACTACCGTTGAAGTGATATGCCTCCTACAACTTGTTGATGGTCCAGATGTGCACAACAATAGTAAACAGAATATTACTATTCTGCTCTCTTGAAAGAGAAAGAATAACACATGGATATCTAACTCCCAAGGTCTTGGTAATCGGTTCTCGACTGTGCTGATTTCACTCAATGGTTGATGTGAACTATAATATTCAAGGGGCCTGCTGGTGTTGAGATTGTGGATTGTTCTAAGATCAAACATAAATTTGAACCTACTTTAATTAGGGTTTTTAAAGAAACAAAAAAAGATAGATCAAAGCTTTGTGATTGAAGAGAATGATAATTCATCCAACTTAACCAGACTTGTTACCTTTCAAGGAATTCCTAACTAAAACTGGAGAACAAAATTAACTTGTGATTAACACACAGTTTCCTTCATTCACAATGCTAACTTCAACAACAAATTGTAAATCACCATTTAGACAAAACATAAAATAAAATTTCATTCCTTGAAAGCTTTGCAAATCAAATGATTAACCCAAGATAACTACCATTCCAAAGCATAATATGAAGTAGATTTAAATCTGGTTGCTTCTACTGTTGGTGAAACATATAAGCAACATTTACAAATCTGGCATAATCACCAGTGTACAAAAAATCCATGTCTTCAAATCATCTCCATCTACACTAAGAAAACTTGAAAGATACATCACTGCCTCTGCTGAATCTCATTCCTACTCTATTCTACTCTTGAGTTTTTCTACCCTCTTACTCCTCTACTCTCCTACTGGTCTCTACTGCTTTTTTTTTCTACCCCCTCTAAAAAGAGGAAAAATGCCATATATACAGAACGCGCCAAAAAAATGTGTTGGCCCTTGTTTTAGGGTTTACAAAAAATATCCCACTTCAGAAGGGTCGGCCCTCAAATATTTTGGAATGAAGTTAATGTTGCATTCAATGTGCATCCCCGTGTCCATGTCGATGAAGGATCGCTCCAAGGATGGCCTTAGATCTTTTGCAACCATCGCATTAACTTCTGGCCTCCGTGTCCACCCTCGAACTTCCTTGCAGAGCTACTTTGAATGTTCTAAAGCATTATCATTAATGTCGATCTACCTTTGCCAGTAGACACCACAACTGTCCCTGAGACTCACGGCCTCTTCTTCCTTTCGGCTTTCTTCTTGCTCTAGACCTTTTTGCAAGTTGACCCCCTTGAGAGACAACATCCGACTTTCATGTTAGATCCCTACACCATTGTTCACTGAGCCGATCCATCGCTTTTGATCTCAGAGTAAGTCCATGTCATTTATACTCTGTTGATCTTCCTCACAAGAATAGTCAATCAGTCAAACTGCCAAGGGTTCGCCTTTAGCCTCCTCTGATTGGTGGAACACACCACATAAGTTTTCCAGGCAGTCAAAAGTTCCTCAAACAGAATCGCATGTCGGTGAGACACTAGTCGTGTCTCCATGATGCGATTACACTTCACAGTAGCAGTCGACATAGCATACAACTGTCGGCAAGAGTTCATAGCGAGCGGCTAGGGTTATATCGATATGCCAAAATTGTCGCCCATACTATCGCTATTGGCCAGACATCATAGCAAGTCCCTAAGAGTCATATCGTTGTGCTCCTCCGTTGGAAAGACATCCGCATTCGACAAGACATTGTTCAGTCGGCAGGAGGTCATAGCTGGTTCCATTAGTCACACCGAAGATTTAAAACCATTGGCGAGACTCTTCAGTCAGCAGGACCTCATATCGAAGAAAAACCATTCGGCCAGGAGTCTTACTGAAGTCATATATCCCTTTCGGCGAGACCACAACAAGTCGGGGAGATATCATACCGATGGCACCTCCTTTCGGCGAGAGCTTACCCCGTTGGTGAGACATACACTGAACTCCTTCCTTTGGGCGAGCTCGGTCCATTTCGTTTCGGCAAGACCTCACCATGTCGGTGAGATATTACCTCGAACTCATTCCGCTTCGGTGAGACCACTAGCAGTCAGCGAGACATTATACCGAAGGTAGAATCCTTCGGTGAGACCTCTTCTGTCGGTGAGACATTACATCAAACGAGACTTCCTTCAGCGAGTGCAACTTCTTTCGGCGAGACCTCACCCTGTCGGCTAGACTTCTCCCCGATGACATCCTTTCGGTGAGAGATTCATTTGTCGGCCAGAGGTCACGCCGAAAGCAAACCATTTCACCCCCAACGCCGACCTTGTGAACAACTATCGGCGTGACTTCCTCGGGTCAAAGAGATATATAAAAACTCATGGCGACCGAAATGTCTGGGCGATCGGTGTATTTCAAATGAATAGAACATAACAACCAGTCGACAAGACAACTGGAGGGTCTCAGCGACTTTATTCTTTGAAGAGTTTTATACCAAATCCGATTGGGGCATGTTTTCCAACTCACTTCTCTGTGAAATAACATCATATGTATGATTTAATCCTACAAAACAATGCCTCCATTAGTCCCAAAAGCATATAAAATATATCATTTTTTATCATTTCTCTCAATTTTAACAAAAAGAAACCCAACTCTGGCTAAGGCAGAACCAAAATATGATAGAACAAAAGATAGACTTAGGAGGAAAACAAAAGAAATCATAAGACCAAACCAAACACCCAAAGGTGACGAAAGCAAGAGAAAGAGGGGGACCCATTTTGTTCCAGAATAAAATGGGGTGGTTATGCAAGGCATAACAAATGGCGACTAGGCTGGGGAAATGGTTTAACCATTTTCAAAAAATTGAAGGATTCAGCTACCCAGAATTCCTGGTTTATGAACATCATAACTCCAGTCGAGTCAGTTTTAACAACGAAGGCTGTGCTAGAATCTCAAATGTAAGTCGACACTGGCTACCCCTGAATCTATGTGTGTGCTTGATGGTGGATCATCCTTTTATAAAGTTTTCCTCATCTTTTGAACAACAATGTGCAAGATTTGAACTACATGAGTTGATTCCCTTTAGCTGTTGTGCAATGATATCCTGGGCATTGCTCCGCTGCCAGTCAGGCGTCCATAGCCCTGACGGAGATACCTCTAGTTTTCTCACAACATTTCTCTACTACCAGTCAGGCGTCCATAGCCCCGGTAGAGATACTGGAATCACCCATTCATATTGAGTCCTCTTTTTCTTTTAGATAATTCTCTTTTCTTCTTTTCTTTTCTCTTGGAGTTTCAGATATTTCACTCAATTTTTTCTCAATATGTCAGATGTTTGACATCTCTTCTGGGTTGAAAACTACCATGGACCTCATAACAGCATTTGGGGGATCGGATTTTTCACTCAAATCTTACAACACTATCATCCTAGGACAAATATATCATTATAAAGGGAGATGATCTTGATGATTTGTGACAGATTCAGAGGTAACTAATGAAGATTGTTTACTTTGCACCTTGTTTTCAAGACTTTCCACAACTCTTATTGATAATGGGCATAAAATAACGAACTTAGGACAAAATCATCCAATCAAAAAACCTGAAAATATCTAAACCACTTCTCTCCTAATAACCAAAGTATACTTCAGATAACAACCCACCATTTAAAGATGGAAATAATAGAGAAACCCCAAAGAACTAAACAAGACATACACAAACAACAAAGGAAATGAATAGAATGAAAGAAAGAACAAACGAACAAACAACAAAACTATTTACAAGCAGAACAGCAGAAAAACAAACAAAGTATTTACAAATAGAAAAAAACCAATTATTTACATAAATGCACAGCCCAACAAAAATACCAAACTTCACGACTCAAAATAATGTTTAAGAAATTGTCCATTGATAGGAAATAGAATAGGTTCTCCAGTTAAACTACACAGCCAGAAAGCATTTTCTCCCAGGATTTCAAAAATTTGATAGGGACCTAACCAGAGCTTATCAAATTTCTGGTGGTTGCCCTTCTTTTCATTGGCTTTATCCCATAACAACACAAGATCTGATATTCTGAAAGCCTTGATTTTGGCTCTTTTGTCAAACCAACGTTTGACAACAACCTGATGTCTAAAGAATTGTTGCAAGGCGGCATCCCTTTGCTCTTCTAATTTCAACAAGGTAGCTAATCTTACTTCAATCCTATCATCACTAGAGTATAATTTATGCATGAACTCAAGGATAGGTATTTGCAAGTGAATAGGGAACACAGGATCTTGGCCATACACTAGCTTAAATGGTGAAGTCTTTAAAGCAGCCTTGATCCTAGTCCTATCTACCCATAACACAAATCTTAGCTGGGTATGCCAGTCCCTAGGATTGTTCTCTAACAATTTTTTAATTACCCCTAAGAGATTCTTATTAGTTGATTCTGCAACTCCATTTCCTTGTGGGTAATAGTTTGAAGAATACTTTAAAACAAATTTGTGATCATAAGCCCATGAAATGAACTTAGCAGAACAAAAGGAAGAGCCATTGTCACATACCAATACGAAGGGTACTCCAAACCTAGTTGTGATGCATTTGGCGAGGAACTTGATTATCACCTCCCTTATGCTATTCTTGCAAGGTATATCTTTTTTCCATCTCGTACAATAATCTGTGGCAGTCAAAATAAATTTGTGTCTTGCAGAAGAATTTGGGTTAATTACCCCAATAAAATCTAGCACCCATTGGGCAAATGGTCTTACCTCATGAATAGGTTGTAATGGCATGGTTGAATGGTGTTCTTTTGACGCAAAAATTTGGCATATGTGACATGTTCTTACATGTTGATGTGCATCTTTGAACACACACGACCAGTAATAACCCGATCTGAGGATCTGATGTGCTAACGAATCTGCAGAACCATGGCCTGTGCCATGTTTCCCATGGAATTCAACAATCACGTGTTTAGCCTCTTACTGATCAAGGCATCGTAGGTACACTCCCTCAAAATTTTTTCTGTAGAGAAATCCTCCTTTGAGCATATAATGGGAGCTCTTCATTCTCAGTGCCCTCCTCTAAGTCATATTCATTCCCTCTGGGCACCGATTATTAAGCATGAAACAGATGATATTGGCATACCAAGGGTCGTTGGAAAAAGACTGCGTTGTGTATTACTGACATATAATGTTCTCGCCAACATTGGCTATGGATTTAGACAGGCCTAGACCTCAGACAAGTTTCATAGGGTGAATCTCCAGATCGAACTCTTGCAAAATGGCCATCCATTTCCCCCTTCATTCTCCCAACTCGCTCTGCATGAGTAGAGACTTTATAGCAGCATCAAGAACTACAACAATAATTTGACTTCAGAGGATGTAATGCCTAAACTTCTTGACAACCCTAACCAACGCAAAAGCTTTCTTTTCAAGAGGTGGGTACTTAACTTTGGAATTCTTAAACAGAGAACTCATGAAAGCAATTGGCCTCTCCTCTCCCTCTTCTCTTCGTTGAGTTAGGACAGCTGCACATGAATGTTTAGAAGCAAAAGAATAAATATAGAATGGCTTCAAGTAGTCAGGGTTGGTGAGGACTGGTGCTTCAGAAATGGATTGTTTGACTTGAGAAAATGCGGCCTTTTCCTCGTTACTCCATTCTATTACAACATCTTTCTTCATCATTTCATTCAATGGTTTTACAATTTCTGCAAAACCTGTGATAAACTTTCTCACAAAGTTGATCTTTCCAAAGAAAGATCTCATCTCCTTCTTGCTTCCTGGCATGGTTATCTTCAAAATGGACTCAACTTGGTCTGGATCGATCTATATTCCTCTTTCTGATATTATGTGTCCCAAAAGTTTCCCTTCAGAAACCCCGAACACACACTTTTTAGGATTCAGGGAGACACCATACTGGATACACCTTTCAAGAACTTTAGCCAAGTTTGCAACATGATTTAGTCTATCTTTAGAGAATATTGTCAGGTCGTCCATGTAAATGATGATGCATTTACCAATCAAATCTTTGAATGCTACGTCCATGGCACGCTGAAAAGTTGCTCCAGCGTTTATCAGACCAAATGGCATCCTTCTGTAGGAAAATGTTCCCCACTTAGTAGTGAAGGTTTTCTTCATTCTATCTTCATAATTAACAATCACCTAATTGTATCTAGAATAACCATCCAGGAATGATATCATTTGAGACCCATTGACAGCCTGTAAGACTTCGTGCAGTGAAGGGAGTGGGTAGTTGTCTTTTTTCTGAAGCTCTGTTCAGATTCCTGAAATCTACACATAGCCTGATCTCTCAATTTTTCTTATGGATTGGAACCAAGTTAGCCACCCATGTTGAATGTCGTACAGGGAAGATTATTCTTCAAGAAAGAAATTTCTGAACTTCCTTAAAGATCAGTGGTTCAATCAGGGCATTGACAGGACGCTGCTTCTACTGAAATGGCTTAGCTTCAGGCTTCAAAGGAATAGTATGAGTCATTACAGAAGCATCAAATGTTTTTAGATCTTCATACCCCCAAGCTATTGCAGCAATATCCTTCTTCAGTGCCCTCAGTATATCTTTTTTAATTGCTTCAGGGCAGGCCTTCCCTACGTAGACATTTCTTTTAGGGCCAGAATAACTTAGGTTAATAGTTTCATATTCACCTCCTTTATCCTCGGTTGATACCTTTTCCAAAGCCCTTGGGTCTGAATCAAAAATTATTTCTAAGGCCACCATTCCCTTCGGAATGCTATCACTTTTTAAATTGAGGAACCCCCTTTGTATCATAGTCTTCGGGGCTCCAGTCTCCTTGATCCCTGTTGGACCCATTGATGATCTATCCTTTAAAAACATCGAAGCTTGCTAGAAAAGAAAGGATATGTCGATCATCATCAAAAACCTGAAAGTTCTTGATGTTATCAGGAATAGCCGGGGTGGATATCAATTCTACTGAGAATCTCTTAAGCTTGGAGCCTTGCATGGGTTTGTAGGGTACTTGCAGCAACAACTAATGAATTAGCTATTTGATTCTCCTCTCTAGGGATTAAACTAATCCTGAAAGCATCAAAATCTTCAATCAGGCTCCATATCCGATTTCTATAGGCTTCCAGCCTTTTATTGTGACATGTGTATTGGCTGCGCACTTGCTTGATAATTACCTCTGAATCTCCTTTAACCATTAAGGAGGTAACTTTCTTCTTATGTGCGAACATCAGCCCCCGAGCTAAAGCTTCATATTCTGCTATGTTGTTAGTGCATCTAAACTGCAACCTGTAAGAAGCAAAGAAAGTTTTCCCTTTCAGGCTTGTTAATTCAATCCCAACACGACAACCCATTTTGGACTTAGATCCATCAAACGTGAGGGTCCATAGCTGATCATGAGCTAGGGTTGATCCCTTTGAGGTTATTATGGGCGTTTGGATAAGATGAGACATAGGTGGGGTCCCTTGATCCTTTGCATCAAATATTGGTAAGAGGTGTTCAATAGGTTCCTCAAGTGCAATTTCCAGTTCCTGCTCAGATATATTATGTAATCTGAGGTTATCCTTCTGACAACCACTTGTATCTTCGATTAATCCGTTGGGTTTTGGTATACTTGTGAGTGCAGGGATATCAAACAGACCTTGGGGTTGTTCTTCGTAACTGTGTTGGTCTGGTATTGTGACCGGGGTAAGTTCAATTTGAGAAGGGGCTTCCTTTGAAGGTATATTATCCCTGGTTAACATTACTGCATTTTTGGCCTCGAATGAGAAGTGGTCTGAAATGGTCTTAAGGTGACTTAGGCTAGTTTCCTCAGTTCAGGAAACATGATTTAAAATGCTGATGCAAGGTTGGCAGGTTAATTCTGAATGATTTTGGTAGTGTACCCTGCACCAATTAGGGAGTAGAAGACTCTGCAAATCAATATCTTCCCCTAAAACTAGTTGATCTTGTTGCAGCTTCCTGATCAATCCCTGTTGGTTTTCATTAATCATGGGATCGGGGAATTTTTGTGTTGACAAATCTTTAGTATCAAGAACCAAAAATGTCAAAATTTCTTCTCTTTTATAAACCCCTATCTCAGTTTCAAAATAGGCTACCTCGTTGGGACAATCATACTCAGTGATGATATGTTTGAAGTGAGGTTCACTTTCAATCCTAATCTGTGTAGGCACTCCCCTCCATGGTAGCCACATATGTGAAAATTCGAGGGAGAGATATCCCCCTATACTTTTCATCAAATCTCTACTCAACAGCATACCATAAGTCTATGGAATGTCTGCTACTTGAATATCTATATTGGTTAAAATCCTAGGGTCAGACCCTACTTGCACATGTATATTTCTCAATTCTCCAACCACATTAACCTCTGTTTTATCAAGTTGGATGACCTTCTTGTTTGTTTGGACAGGGTTCAGTCCCAATTTCTTGCATATGGAAAATGACATAACATTGCCATAAGCCCCTGAATCTAGCAAACAATTATGTAGATTCTTCCCATAGATTCTTAAACTTAAAAGAAATGGTGGGGTACCTACCTTGATTTTGTACAAAGCTATGTTCATGTCTGCAACAGGAGCCACCTTGTTTTTCCCTTTTGTTTTTTTAGCTTGTTCCAAAGCTTTCAGCACTATCTCTCATTGAGCAGGGCACCACTTTAGGATGTCAAAGTATGATAAAGAGGTTGTCTACCTCTACATCTCAGAAACAATATCAAATTTTTTGTTATAGCTTGCATTACATTTGACAACACCAGGTGAATTACCTTTGTTATGGAAGTCAGGTGGACCTTTTGGTGGAGGAGGGTTATTATCAGCACTTTGATTCAGAGGCACCATGTGATTAGGTGGTGTTGATGTAGTGAACGAACCCTTATTCTAATTTCTTAAGAAGTGTCCTCCCTTTGTCTGAAAGGCTTGGGAATAATACATGTCTTCCTCTGGTTCATTCTCATTTTTCATTGGGAATGAAGATTCTTCTTCAAAGAGGTCATAAGTCATTGTTGTATCTACTGAGCCACCTTCTCTATTTGAATTCCCTGGGAGCGTTTGGGCAACTGCTTGTGCCATCTTCATGACTTTCTCCATTTCAGGGTAGTTTACCTTGGAATGGGTTGGAGTATATTGCAGCCTGCACCAATTAGTCATAAAATTAAGGTTAGCCACATTTGCAGTATGTGACCTGTCCTCATTAGCTGGATAATTGTGAGAAACTCCTCCATTATTTGGCCCTGTATTCCATTGTCGGTTGTTATTTGGCCTCTGGTTATATCCTCTATTTTTATTTTGATAGCCTTGCCTAGGGGAGTTTTGGCCTTGATAATTTCTCTGGTTGTGATTGTAGTTGTTCGAGTAATTACTGTTGGAATTATGCCTCAATCAATAATGGATGAAACCTCCATTGGAGCAAAGTCGGTATGACATCTATCATGTCTGGCTGACTAGCAGCTTTGATACATTCAGTTTTGAACAGGTTGCTGTGACCTTGCAGAAGTCTTTCTGGACGCTTATTCTTTGGAGCCTTCGCTGTGAAATAGTGTATTCGCTATGACCTCTTATCACGTGGAGTTCTTTCACCGACAGGCCATTCAACCATAAATCGGGGAGACTCATGACGACCACGGGCTTCGGGATAACCTATGTCAGCTCGGTGAGAAGTCCCAGGGAATAGTTAAAGTCTCCTCGATGGGAATGCACTTGGGTTCATCAAAGTAACAATGGTTGTTTCGTTATGATGTCTCGGCGATGTGCAAATGTCTCACCAACGGAAGTTCAAGTGTTGGTCATCGGAGTAACACAAAGGATCTTAGGGAGAGTTCTTAGCGACTGGAGGATGTCTTGCCGATAGCCTTTGGCTATTGGGGAAACACAAAGGGTTTCGAAGAGACGTCTTGGCGATAATGTTAAGTCTTGTCGACTATCCTGTGGTGCTCGGTATGACTTAAGTCTTTGGAGTAACTTTGATGACTCAGTATATGGTCTTAGCGAAAGACGATTGTCTGGCCGATAAGAACACTAGTATTGATATAACATATGGAACTCGGTATGATCTCCTGGTTACATAAGAATGCTTTAGCAATAGTCTCTTGAGCTCGGTGTAACACAAGAAGGCTCGTTGGGATGTCTCAGCGAAAGCGATATGTCTTGGTGACAGGGCGAAAGCTAAGCGATAGTCTTCTGAACTCATTGAAACATCTTAGCGATAACGATATCTGTTGGTGACGTCGATATGAAGGTTATGTGGCATCAGCGAGACACTGTTAGTGTCTCACCGAGATGCCAATACAATTTGAATTATGTTGACAGTTTGACCATCCTATGTGGAGTCTCGTGGACTAATAAGAGAAGCCGAATCTGAACAGTTAGAAGGTAGTTCGTTGTGACGGTTCTGTGAGGAAGCTCGACGGACATGGAACAACATGGATATACTCTGTGTTTGCAGATTGTGATCAGTTGGTTGGTTCGAAGGTTGCATCGACGAATTGATGTGTAGTTGTATGATCAGTAAATGAATTCTATTTTGTGTAGACTATAACTTGAAGGTTCTTGTACAAGATTGTTCATGGTGAATGCTGCTGTAAACAGACACTAGAAAGATAAGTTTGTCATTTGTATGTAATCTCTATTACTGTAATACAAAGTGATTTCTCTTGGTGTGGTGGTTTTTTCTCCCGTAAGGGTTTTCCCACATATATCTAGTGTTCATGTGTGTTTGTCAAATACTCTGTTTCTGTTATCTTTTTCATAAGTGCATCTTAGTTGAATTGTAATTGTAAAATTTAAAAGTATATCTCCATTCTTTCCTGAGGTATTGACGTTAGGAGAATTGTTTGTTAGAGTAAAGGTTTTCACTTAATTATATTAATTAAGTCACCTTTATTCTACTCTTAAGATTTCACTTTAGTTGCATATTGTGACATTTAATAATTATATTAATTATTAAATGTCTACCTATTAGGGTTACTTTTTAGGTTTTGCTTGATCTCCTTTTAAGGATTGATCTTTGTAAATAATCAATTCTATTGTTCTAATAATAGATCTCTAATATTACAGAGCTTCAAACCCTTACTTGATTTTTTCTCTATATTCTTCCCTGTGACAGGTATCCCTTTGCATGCAGGTGTTCTTGGACTCTGAAGTTGGATCTGACAACTTTTACATGGTATCAGAGCCAACCTGCTGCAGCCTGTTCTTGTTTTGAAGATTTTGGAGCTACGAGAGTTTGATCAGGCTTTCACAGGTTTTGGGTTGTTTTCTTGTGGATCCAGGCTTACTTCATTTTTTGGGTTCATTTTGGGCCCAAATGGACCTCGCCGTTGGATTCGCAGTGCCCAAAAACCCCCATTTTCATATAAAGAAAGTCCAATTTGGCCACAGTCGACCGAAAAGGAAAAAAAAAATTTCCCCAGAGCCGTACGGCCCCAGGGCACGCCGTTCAAGGTCAAAATTTTCAAAAAAATAAAAAATAAAAATAAAAAATCCAAGGTTTTTTTATTTAATTTTTACACAACCAGTTTATTTGCAAGCCACCTCCCGCAGGCCACCAAGCGATCACCAGGCGGCCGCCCGGTAGCCGCTCCGACCAGCGGAGCCACCCAACAGCCGCCAGCACAGCTGCTGCCGCCGGCCACTGGCCAGACACCTGCGGTCCGCCAGAGCACCGCCCGCGCACAGCTCTGGTGGGCCCCTACGCACCAGCCACTGGTCTTATCAGTGACTGGGGGCTCCACGCAGGTGCCAATCCGCAGCCCTCTGGTCGTCCATGTGACCAAGGGTCGAAGATCTTTAGCCCCTGAGGGCTCCACACCTTTGCACGTGCCCCTTTTAACCTACTTTCACTAAACTGGGTATAAAATGCTCAATTTTTCTCCGTTTTTCGAACAAAAATAGGCGTTGGAAAGATAGCTCCAAGCCCATCCTGATGGTGTAGGATTTTTTTCAAAATTTTCTAGTTTGGTTTCCTTTTTTTACAGTCAAGGTCAGATCATCTTTTTGCACTCTGAGGGGCATAACTTGCTCATTTTTGCTCCGTTTTTCAAAAACAAATAGGCGTTAGAAAGCTCTTCTCGTGCTCTTTCCAGATCTACAGTTTATTTCATCAGAAAATTCTTTAGGTACACAAAGATTTGTCTCAAACATATACTGCTTTCTATTGTTTTCTAGCTTTCAGTTTGTACTGAGGATTGGTTTTTTGCATTGTGGGGGGTCTTTTTTCTTGCTTTCTATCATTTACATCAGAAAACCAAAATCTATAAACACCAAAACAACAAAACCCCTTTTGCATCTTCTGTCTAGTTCTGAAAGACCACTAATAATAATAATAATAAAAAAAAAATTAGAGCAGTTGAGGCACAGTTCACAGCATGGCCGACAGATCTATTGAGCCTCTCACACCGCATAATTATCACACTTGGAAGGGTCGCATGATGACACTTCTCCAGTATCGAGGGTTATGGTCCTGTTTGGATGAGGTTCAGCCTCAATTGACTCGCCCTTTTGAGGTTATGCAGCATAGGAACAATATGGACCAGGCTATGGGATTGATGGCTTTTCACATTTCAAACAACCTCCTGTTTCATCTTGAAGGGTGTCTCACACCTAGAGCCATTTGGACCAAGTTTGATGGAATTTTTGGCACTGTCAACGAGTTCAGAGCATTGCAGCTTGAGGCCGAGTTGACTTCCTTGGTACCTGATTCATTTCCTTTCATTGAGGACTTTCTGATGAAGTTCAAACAATAGAGATCTATCTTGCAGGGTTGTGGCAAGATTAAGACTGATATAGAGTGCATCTTCCTGATCCTCTCCAAGCTTCGGGGTCCATTTCAGATCTTCTCTTCGACATTCTATTCCACCATGGATGCCTTGGGAAACCACTTTACCATGCCTACATTTGAGGTGTTTTGTGACCGGTTGACACGAGAGCAAGCCAAGATATCACAGTTGGATTCTCTCATAGGATCACAACACCAAGCATTGGTAGCACAGTCATCTTAGGGGAAGCAGAAGCAGAAACAAAAACTAAAGACCATAGAGCATTGGAAGGATTCCAGTTCACAACACTCCTCTGATTCACCTTCTCCTAAGGGGGAATCATCGAAGAAAGACAGACCTAAGTGTGCTTATTGTACTAAGCCAGGACATGATGAGTCCAAGTGTTATGAGAAGAAGATAGATGCATATGCAAAATAGGTTTTAGATTTGACAGCTCTTCTTGATAGGAACAATATTCATCACTCTTCTTCATCTACATCAAGTAGGTCTTCTTCTTATTCATCATCTTCATTCCAAACAGATGAACAGGCCCCACATAAGGGTCATGCATTATGTGCAACCACTAGTTCACATTCATCTAGATGGCTACTAGATTCAGGTGCTTCACACCATATGGAATTTTCTCATAACATGTTCTCATCTTTCGAGGCTACATCCTCACCACACATATTGATGCATAATAACACTTATATGAGTGTATGTGGGAAAGGTTCTATCGACATTGATGATGGTACATTCAATGATGTACTATGTGTTCCATCTTTGTCCACTAACCTTCTCTCCATCTATCAGATTGCTCACAGTGGGATAGGGAAAATAGTTGAGTTCACACCTGATTCAGTGCACATCAGAGACCTTCAGACTGGCAATATTGTTGCAACAAGGACAGTTGATCATTCTTCCCGTTTGTATGCATTCACACACTTTGGTCCACCATCTCCACTGTCTGAGTTTTCCTCTCTTTCTACAAGAGAGCATGCAGTATCTGAGGTGAAGTTTGGTCACTTGAACTTATGTGTTCTTCCATCTGTTCATGAGACTAGTGTTGAGACTTCTACACCTCTACCTCCTATTGATATCACATCTGTTCAACATGATTCCTCTTCAGCTATGACTGCCATTGTTGCTCCACTCATCGAGCCATCAAGTGTAGTTGTTGAGGCCATATCAGAGGATATTCCTTTCCTCACAGATGACAGTTTCTGCACACCTGTTATCCCATCTTCATTGGAGATCCCATTTTAGGATCATCTTGAGTTGTTTGATTCACCATCTTGTTATTCAACCACTCCTACTGCAGTTCTATTCTTCAGTGAGCATCGTCTAGGACTTCTATTTTCACCTCACATCCAGGGATTTCCTCTTCCTCGACCGTTGGATCTGTTTCTTCCTCCGAGGAGACACATTGTTTTGATCATTGGCACACGGGTTCTCTCATTTTGGGGGGGCTTTGGAGTCTCTTCTCTCTCCTATGGGGGGAACATATTTTGTACTTGTGTGATAGAAGTAGTTCTTGGGGGGTCATGTTGAGTCCTCCTTCTATCTCTCTTCTTCTTTCACTCTTGTTCATCTCTTTTTGGAGAGAAGTTTTTTTCCCACTGGGTTTTCTCCTTTACTCCGCTTTACAGAGATTTGGTTGTATTTGGGTTCCTGATCAGGCCTAGTTGCCGGGACCCAATTTTTCTTTCATGCATTGTAGTTACATTTTCCTTTTTGCACATGTTTGTAGCTGCACTCTTGCTCATCTTAAGGGGGGTGTTAGAGTAAAGGTTTTCACTTAATTATATTAATTAAGTCACCTTTATTCTACTCTTAAGATTTCACTTTAATTGCATATTGTGACATTAAATAATTATATTAATTATTAAATGTCTACCTATTAGGGTTACTTTTTAGGTTTTGCTTGATCTCCTTTTAAGGATTGCTCTTTGTAAATAATCAATTCTATTGTTCTAATAATAGATCTCTGATATTACAGAGCTTCAAACCCTCACTTGATTTTTTCTCTATATTCTTCCTTGTGATAGGTATCCCTTTGCATCCAGGTGTTCTTGGACTCTGAAGTTGGATCTGACAACTTCTACATTGTTTCCACATCTGATTTTCCTTACAAGTGGTATCAGAGCCTGGCCAGTTGTGTTATCCTTGTGGGTACGTTGGTTTTTTGTGTCAATTCTGTTCAATGGGAGTCTTGAAGAAGTTTGTCAATTTCTAATTACAAATTAAGATGGCTAGTAAATCTGGAAAGTTTGAAATAGAGAAATTCAATGGCAGTAACTTTGAGTTGTGGAAACTCAAGATTGAGGGTCTTTTAGTTGATCGTGATCTTTGGATTGTTGTGGCTAGAGTGAAACCTACAGGAATGAAGCAAGAAGATTGAGACCTTGCAGATAGGAAGTCTAAGGGGCTAATCAGGCTATGTTTGGCAGACTCAGTGCTTCTGAATGTGCATGAAGAGAAGACTGCATCTTCCTTGTGGAAGAGACTGGCATCTATTTATGAGGGGAAATCTTTGGTGAATAAAATGTTCCTGAGAAAGAAGTTGTACTCGTTAAGAATGCAGGAAGGAGGGTATGTTGCTGATCATTTGAATGCATTTAATATGCTAATTGCTCAATTGACATCTGTTGGTGTGAAGACTGAAGAAGATGATTGTTGTATGCTATTATTGTGTTCTTTTCCAGACTCATGGGATCATCTCGTGATGGCTATTGGGAGTACAACATCGAATTTCAAGATGGAAGATGTTGTTGCATCTTTGCTGTAAGAAGAGATGAGAAGGAAATCTTCTGGGATGGCAAAGGAAACTCTTGCTGTCAAAGGAAGACCGAAAGAGAAAGGAAAGAAGAAGGACAATAAGTCCAAATTGAAATAAGAGGGGAGATCAAAGTCTCTTAGCAAGAAGTCCAAGGTGAAGTGTTGGAACTGTGGGCAACCTGGTCATGTCGGAAAAGATTGTAAAGAGGAGAAAAAGAAGAAGAAGGGCTCTTCCAATAATGGTTCTTCTCATAGTGATGGTGACACCTTCATTGTAGCCTTGGCTACTTAGGCATCAGATGATGTCTGGCTGATTGATTCTAGAGCATCTTTCCACATGCATCTCATAGAGAATGGTTCACGAAGTATGAAGAATACAATGGTGGAAAGGTGTACTTGGAAAGTGATTCAACTTTAGAGATTGTTGGCCATGGAAGAGTCAAAATACAATTTCCTGATGGAAGAGTAAAGGGAATTAATGATGTTATGCACATACCAGGTTTGGCTCGAAACTTACTTTCTGTAAGTATGTTGAATGATATTGGAGTACAAGTCACGTTCTGGAAATGGTTGCAAGATGACTAGACGTTCAATGGTGGCTAGAGGTGCTCGAATTGGTACCCTCTACAAGCTGGATGCACAGGCTGTTCAATGTAACAGTGTCTCTGGAAAGTCACTAAAAGCTGCTCATGGAGGTAAAGAGGAAATATCCCTAATTATGTAAACTCTATGGAAGTAAAACTTCCTGCAGAGAAGACTATGCTTTGGCATCATAGGTTAGGCCACATAGGAGAAAAAGGTTTAAAAACCTTGAAGAATAAAAACCTGGTTGAGGGGCTTGAAGATTGTAATCTAATTTGAATTCTGTGAGCATTGTATATATGGAAAGCAACAAGTGTTTTTTATTCAGTCCTCATAAATCTTCTCGGTTTGCTAGATTATATTCATTCAGATGTGTTTGGTCCAGTGGATGTTCCTTCTTTGTCTAAGTCAAGATACTACGTGTCGTTCATTGATGATTATTCAAGAAGAGCATTTGTATATTTTCTGAAAAGTAAATCAGAAGTATTCAATCAGTTTAAAGAATTTAAAAATCTTGTTGAAAATCAGACTGGTAGAAAAATAAAATGCTTAAGGACTGATAATGGCGGTGAATTCTGTTCTGATGAATTTGAAAGATACTGTAAAGACCATGGAATTAAAATACACAAGACTACACCTTATACTGCACAGTAGAATGGAGTTGTAGAAAGGTTCAATAGGTCAGTGATGGAGAGAGCACGACGTATGCTCAGTAGTGCTGGCTTGGAGGAGAAGTTCTGGGCTGAGGCTGTATCTACTGCATGTTATCTAATTAATCGTTCTCCAAATTCTGCTCTTGTTGAGAAAACACCTTTGCAAGCGTGGTTTGGTAAGAAGCCATCTCTTAGACATGTTCGTGTTTTTGGCTATGAGGCATATGCTCATGTGCCGAATGTGAAAAGATCTAAATTGGAGAACAAGGCTGTCAAATGTATTTTTATTGGCTATAGTGTTGTCATAAAAGGATACAAGCTTTGGAATCCTGATACAAAGAAGGTTGTATACAGCAGAAGTGTAATCTTTCGTGAGCTAAAACCTTCCACTTTGGATCTACAGTCAGAGACAAAGTTAGAAAACAATAAGGATGTAGCATTAATTCCTCCTACACACCAGAGAAAGAGGAATTGAGAATTCAAAATGTACCTAAAACTAAGGAGAGCTCAAGCAGCTCTGAAAGTTCTGAAGAAGAAGAACCTCAACCTCAGCTAGTGAGGAGGTCAACCCGTGAAAGAAAACAACCAGATAGGAATGGGTTCTCCTTGATTGATTCTACTTGTGCCTATACTTTAATTTATAGCACTGATGAGCCTAGGAATGTGAAAGAGGCATTTAGAATGTCTGATTCAGACTCTTGGTTGGAAGCCATGAATGAAAAGATGTCGTCATTAGAAAAGAATGAAACCTGGAGTCTGGTGCCCTTGCCTAAAGGCAGAAAGGCTGTTGGCTGCAAATGGGTATTTAAGAAGAAAATTGGTCTGGATGGCAGTGTAGAAAAGTACAAGGCGAGATTGGTTGGAAAGGGTTATTCCCAGGTAGAGGGAATTGATTATGGGGAAATATTTTCTCCTATAGCTAAGCTGACGTCCATTATATTTCTTTTGTCACTTGTAGCAACATATGACTTAGAGGTCGAACAGATGGATGTGAAGACAATATTTCTTCATGGTGATCTTGAAGAAGAAATCTATATGTCCCAGCCTGATCACTTTGTTGAGAAAGGTAACGAAAAATTGGTATGCAAATTAAAGAAGTCTCTGTATGGGTTAAAGCAGTCACCTAGAATGTGGTACCAAAAATTTGATACTTTTGTATTGTCTTTGGGATTTGTGATCTCAAAATCTGATCACTGTGTATATTATAAAGCTGAAAGTGATCAAGTACTTGTTATTGCCCTCTATGTTGATGATATGCTATTCATAGGCAATAGTAAGCTAATGGTTTTTGATCTTAAGTCTCAGTTTTTTGCTAAGTTCGAAATGAAAGATCTTGGTACAACAAGGTATATTCTCGGGATGGAGATAACCAAGGACACGAAGAATAGAAAACTATGGCTCAATCAGAGTAAGTATATCATAACTGTTCTTGAGAGATTCTGTATGAATGATTGCAAACAGCTAGTGGTTCCAGTCATGCAGGGAACAGAGCTATCTATTGAGGACTGTCCAAAATCTCCTACTGAGATGGAGGACATGACCAGTGTATCCTATGCTAGTGCAGTAGGCAGTCTCATGTATGCAATGGTCTATACAAGGCCAGACATTTCCCAAGCAGTGGGAGTTCTTAGTCGATTTATGGCTAATCCAGGAAGAACGCATTGGGATGCTATGAAGAGAGTATTTAGATATTTGAAGGGAACTTCAGATTTCTCTTAGTGTTACCATGGGCACTTGGTTGAATCATAGAGGACTCTCAGCATTTGTGGATATGTAGATTCTGATTGGGTAGGGGACATTGAGAGCAGGAGGTCCACCAGTGGATACATTTTCATGTTGAATGGTGGTGCAGTGAGTTGGATGAGTAAGCGGCAGGCTGTAGTCACTTTGTCCACTATGGAGGTTGAATACATGGCAGCTACTCATGCTTGTAAAGAAGCAGTTGGGTTGAAACGTTTGTGTTCTAACATTGGTTTTGATGCAGGGGAAATAACTATTTTCTGTGACAGTCAGAGTGCAATTTGTCTAGCAAAGAATCCTACTTTCCATGCCAGGACGAAACATATTGATGTACAGTACCACTTTCTACGAGATATGGTTGAGGATGGAAAGGTCAGTTTGGAAAAGGTTGATACTCTGGAGAATGTTGCAGATGCATTGACGAAGCCAGTGAGCACAGACAAGTTCAGGTGGTGTGCCAGTTCAATGGGCCTTAGTGCCCATAATTTTTAGTAAGTTATGTTGTGCTTTGGAGGTGCCTATATGATCTTCGTCAAGTGGGAGATTGTTGGAATTATGCCTCAATCAATATAGGTTGAAACTTCCATTGGAGCAAAGTTGGTATGACATCTATCATGTCTGGCCGACTAGCAGCTTTGATACATTCAGTTTTGAATAGGTCGCTGTGACCTTGCAGAAGTCTTTCCGAACACTTATTCTTTGGAGCCTTCACTGTGACATAGTGTATTCGCTATTACCTCTTATCGCGTGGAGTTCTTTGGCCGACAGGCCATTCAATCATAAATTAGGGAGACTCATGATGACCACGGGCTTCGAGATAACCTATGTCGGCTCGGTGAGAAGTACTAGAAAATAGTTAAAGTCTCGCTGATGGGAATGCACTTGGGTTCATTGGAGTAACAATGGTTGTTTCGTTATGATGTCTCGGCGATGTGCAAATGTCTCACCGACGAAAGTTCAAGTGTTGGTCATCGGAGCAACACAAAGGATCTCAGGGAGAGTTCTTAGCGACTGGAGGATGTCTTGTCGATAGCCTTTGGCTATCGGGGAAACACAAAGGGTTTTGAAGAGATGTCTTGGCGATAATGTTAAGTCCTTCCAACTATCCTGTGGTGCTCGGTATGACTTAAGTCTTCAGAGTAACTTTGATGACTCAGTATATGGTCTTAGCGAAAGACGATTGTTTGGCTGATAAGAACACTAGTATCGGTATAACATATGGAAGTCGGTATGATCTCCTGGCGACATAAGAATGCTTTAGCGATAGTCTCCTGAGCTCGGTGTAACACAAGAAGGATCATTGGGATGTCTCAGCGAAAGTGATATGTCTTGGCGACAAGGTGAAAGCTAAGCGATAGTCTTATGAACTCATTTAAACATCTTGGCGATAACGATATCTCTTGGCGACATCGATATGAAGGTTATGTGGCATCAGCGAGACACTGTTAGTGTCTCACCGAGATGCCAATACAGTTCAAATTATGTTGACAGTTTGACCGTCCTATGTGGAGTCTTGTGGACCAATAGGAGAAGCCAAATCTGAACAGTTAGAAGGTAGTTCGTTGTGACGGTTTTGTGAGGAAGCTTGACGGACATTGAACAACATGGATATACTCTATGTTTGCAAATTGTGATCAGTTGGTTGGTTCGAAGGTTGCATCGATGGATTGCTATGTAGTTGTATGATCAATAAATGAATTCTATTCTGTGTAGACTATAACTTGAAGGTTCTTGTACAAGATTGTTCATGGTGAATGCTGCTGTAAACAGACACCAGAAAGATAAGTCTATCATTTGTATGTAATCTCTATTACTTTAATACAAAGTGATTTCTCTTGGTGTGGTGGGTTTTTCTCCCGTAAGTGTTTTCCCACGTATATCTGGTGTTCATGTGTGTTTGTAAAATACTCTATTTCTATTATCTGTTTCATAAGTGCATCTTAGTTGAACTGTAATTGTAAAATTTAAAAGTATATCTGCATTCTTTCCTGAGGTATTGACGTTAGGAGAATTGTTTTCGCATCTGATTTTCCTTACAAGTGTATCAGAGCCTGGCCAGTTGTGTTATCCTTGTGGGTACGTTGGGTTTTTTGTGTCAATTTTGTTCAGTGGGAGTCTTGTAGAAGTTTGTCAATTTCTAATTACAGATTAAGATGGATAGTACATCTGGAAATTTTGAAATAGAGAAATTCATTGGCAGTAACTTTGAGTTGTGGAAACTCAAGATGGAGGATCTTTTAGTTGATCGTGATCTTTGGATTGTTGTGGCTAGAGTGAAACCTACAGGCATGAAGCAAGAAGATTGAGACCTTGCAGATAGGAAGTCTAAGGGGCTGATAAGGATCTATTTGGCAGACTCAGTGCTTTTGAATGTGCATGAAGAGAAGACTGCATCTTCCTTGTGGAAGAGATTGACGTCTATTTATGAGGGGAAATCTTTGGTGAATAAAATGTTCCTGAGGAAGAAGTTGTACTCGTTGAGAATGCAGGAAGGAGGTTCTGTTGCTGATCATTTGAACACATTTAATATGTTGATTGCTCAATTGACATCTGTTGGTGTGAAGACTGAAGAAGAGGATCAATGTATGCTATTGTTGTGTTCTTTGCCAGACTCATGGGATCATCTAGTGATGGCTATTGGGAGTACAACATCGAATTTCAAGATGGAAGATGTTGTTGCATCTTTGCTGTCAAAAGAGATGAGAAGGAAATCTTCTGAGATGGTGAAGGAAGCTCTTGCTATCAAAGGAAGACCGAAAGAGAAAGGCAACAAGAAGGACAAGAAGTCCAAATCAAAATCAGAGGGGAGATCAGAGTCTCCTGGCAAGAAGTCCAAGGTGAAGTGCTAGAACTGTGAGCAACCTGGTCATGTCAGAAAGGATTGTAAAGAGGAGAAAAAGAAGAAGGGCTCTTCCAATAATGGTTCTTCTCATAGTGATGGTGACACCTTCATTGCAGCCTTGGCTACTCAGGCATCAGATGATGTTTAGCTGATTGATTCTGGAGCATCTTTCCACATGACATCTCATACAGAATGGTTCACGAAGTATGAAGAATACAATGGTGGAAAGGTGTACTTGGCAAGTAATTGAACTTTAGAGATTGTTGGCCATGGAAGAGTCAGAATACAATTTCCTGATGGAAGAGTAAAGGGAATTAATGATGTTATGCACATACCAGGTCTGGCTCGAAACTTACTTTCTGTAAGTATGTTGAATGATATTGGAGTACAAGTCACGTTCTATGGAAATGGCTGCAAGAAGACTAGAGGTTCAATGGTTCTTGCTAGAGGTGCTTGAATTGGTACCCTATACAAGCTGGATGCACAGGCTGTTCAATGTAACAGTGTCTCTGGAAAGTCACTAAAAGCTACTCGTGGAGGTAAAGAGGGAAATATCCATAATTATGTAAACTCTATGGAGAAGACTATGCTTTGGCATCATAGGTTAGGCCACATAGGAGAAAAAGGTTTAAAAACCTTGAAGAATAAAAACCTGGTTGAGGGGCTTGAAGATTGTAATCTCGAATTTGAATTCTGTGAGCATTGTATATATGGAAAGTAGCACCATATTTCTTTTTATTCCAGTCCTCATAAATCTTCTAGTTTGCTAGATTATATTCATTCGGATGTGTTTGGTCCAGTGGATGTTCTTTCTTTGTCTAAGTCAAGATACTACGTGTCGTTCATTGATGATTATTCAAGAAGAGCATTTGTATATTTTCTGAAAAGTAAATCAGAAGTATTCAATCGGTTTAAAGAATTTAAAAATCTTGTTGAAAATCAGACTAGTAGAAAAATAAAATGCTTAAGGACTGATAATGGCGGTGAATTCTGTTCTAATGAATTTGAAAGATACTGTAAAGACCATGGAATTAAAATACACAAGACTACACCTTATACTGCACAGTAGAATGGAGTTGTAGAAAGGTTCAATAGGTCAGTGATGGAGAGAGCACGACGTATGCTCAGTAGTGCTAGCTTGGAGGAGAAGTTTTGGGCTGATGCTGTATCTACTGCATGTTATCTAATTAATCGTTCTCCAAATTCTGCTCTTGTTGAGAAAACACCTTTGGAAGTGTGGTCTGGGAAGAAGCCCTCTCTTAGACATGTTCGTGTTTTTGGCTGTGAGGCATATGCTCAAGTGCCGGATGTGAAAAGATCTAAATTGGAGAACAAGGATGTCAAATGTATTTTTATTGGCTATAGTGCTGTCATAAAAAGATACAAGCTTTGGAATCCTGATATAGAGAAGGTTGTATACAGTAGAAGTGTAATCTTTCATGAGCTGAAACCTTCCACTTTGGATCTGTAGTCAGAGACAAAGTTAGAAAATAATAAGGATGTAGCATTAATTCCTCCTACACACCAGAGAAAGAGGAATTAAGAATTCAAAATGTACCTGAAACTGAGGAGAGCTCAAGCAGCTCTGAAAGTTCTGAAGAAGAAGAACCTTAGCCTCAGCCAATGACGAGGTCAACCCGTGAAATAAAACAACTAGATAGGTATGGGTTCTCCTTTGATTGATTCTACTTGTGCCTATGCTTTAATTTCTAGCACTGATGAGCCTAGGACTGTGAAAGAGGCATTTAGAATGTCTGATTGACTCTTGGTTGGAAGCCATGAATGAAGAGATGTCGTCATTAGAAAAGAATGAAACCTAGAGTGGGTGCCCTGCCTAAAGCGCGTAAAAAATGGATGCAAAGGCGGTGTAAAAAGGTGAGAGGTGGTTAAAAGGGTTATTCAGTGTAGGAGGTGATTATGGGGAAATATTTTCTCCTGTAGCTAAGCTGACGTCCATTAGATTTCTTTTGTCACTTGCAACAGCATATGACTTAAAAGTCGAACAGATGGATGTGAAGACAATATTTCTTCATGGTGATCTTGAAGAAGAAATCTATATGTCCCAGCCTGAGCACTTTGTTGAGAAAGGTAAAGAAAAACTGGTATGCAACTTAAAGAAGTCTATGTATGGGTTAAAGCAGTCACCTAGAATGTGGTACCAAAAATTTGATACTTTTGTATTGTCTTTGGGATTTGTGAGATCAAAATCTGATCACCGTGTATATTATAAAGCTGAAAGTGATCAATTACTTGTTATTGCTCTCTATGTTGATGATATGCTGTTCATAGGCAATAGTAAGCTAATGGTTTTTGATCTTAAGTCTCAGTTGTCTACTAAGTTTGAAATGAAAGATCTTGGTGCAGCAAGGTATATTCTATGGATGGAGATAACCAGGGACATGAAGAATAGAAAACTATGGTTCAGTCAGAGTAAGTATATCAGAACTGTTCTTGAGAGATTATGTATGAATGATTACAAATAGCTAGTGGTTCTAGTCATGCAGGGAACGAAGCTATCTGTTGAGGACTGTCCAAAATCTCCTACTGAGATGGAGGACATGACCAATGTACCCTATGCTAGTGCAGTAGGCAGTCTCATGTATGCAATGGTCTGTACAAGGCCAAACATTGCCCAGGTAGTGGGAGTTCTTAGTCGATTTATGGCTAATCCAGGAAGAACGCATTGGGATGCTGTGAGGACAGTATTTAGATATTTGAAGGGAACTTCATATTTTGCTTTGTGTTACCATGGGCACTTGGTTGAATCACAGAGGACTCTAAGCATTCTTAGATATGTAGATTCTGAATGGGTAGTGGACATTGACAACAGGAGGCCAACCAGTGGATACAGTTTCATGTTGAATGGTGGTGCAGTGAGTTGGATGAGTAAGTAGCAGGCTGTAGTCGCTTTGTCCACTACGGGGGCTGAATACATGGCAGCTACTCATGCTTGTAAAGAAGCAGTTTGGTTGAATCGTTTGTGTTCTAACATTGGTTTAGATGCAAGGGAAATAACTATTTTCTGTGACAGTCAGAGTGCAATTTGTCTAGCAAAGAATCCTACTTTCCCTGCCAGGACGAAACATATTGATGTACAATACCGCTTTGTACAAGATATGGTTGAGGATGGAAAGGTCAGTTTGGTAAAGGTTGATACTCTGGAGAATGTTGTAGATGCATTGACAAAGCCAGTGAGCACAGACAAGTTCAGGTGGTGTGCTAGTTCAATTGGCCTTAGTGCCCATAATTTTCAGTAAGTTATGTTGTGCTCTGTAGGTGCCTGTATGATCTTCGTCAAGTGGGAGATTGTTGGAATTATGCCTCAATCAATACAGGCTGAAACCTCCATTGGAGCAACGTTGGTATGACATTTATCATGTCTGGCCGACTAGCAACTTTGATACATTCAGTTTTGAACAGGTCGCTGTGACCTTGCAGAAGTCTTTCCAAACGCTTATTCTTTGGAGCCTTCGCTGTGACATAGTATATTCGCTATGACCTCTTATCGCGTGGAATTCTTTTTCCGACAGGCCATTCAATTGTAAATCAGGGAGACTCATGACGACCACGGGCGTCGGGATAACCTATGTCGGCTCGGTGAGAAGTCCCAACAAATAGTTAAAGTCTTGCCGACGGGAATGCACTTGGGTTCATCAGAGTAACAATGGTTGTTTCGTTATGATGTCTCAGTGATGTGCAAATGTCTCACCGACGGAAGTTCAAGTGTTGGTCATCGGAGTAACACAAAGGAGCTCAGGGAGAGTTCTTAGCAACTGGAGGATGTCTTGTCGATAGCCTTTGGCTATCGAGGAAACACAAAGGGTTTTGAAGAGACGTCTTGGTGATAATGTTAAGTCTTGTCGACTATCCTGTGGTGCTCGGTATGACTTAAGTCTTCGGAGTAACTTTGATGACTCGGTATATGGTCTTAGCGAAAGATGATTGTCTGGCCGATAAGAACACTAGTATCGGTATAACATATGGAACTCGGTATGATCTCCTGGGGACATAAGAATGCTTTAGCGATAGTCTCCTGAGCTCGGTGTAACACAAGAAGGCTCGTTGGGACATCTTAGTGAAAGCGATATGTCTTGGCGACAGGACAAAAGCTAGCGATAGTCTTCTGAACTCGTTGAAACATCTTAGCGATAACGATATCTCTTGGCGACGTCGATATGAAGGTTATGTGGCATCGGCGAGACACTGTTAGTGTCTCACCGAGATGCCAATACAGTTCGAATTCTATTGATAGTTTGACCATCCTATGTGGAGTCTCGTGGACCAATAGGAGAAGTTGAATCTGAACAGTTAGAAGGTAGTTCGTTGTGATGGTTCTGTGAGGAAGCTCGATGAACATGGAACAACATGGATATACTCTATGTTTGCAGATTGTGATCAGTTGGTTGGTTCGAAGGTTGCATCGACGGATTGTTGTGTAGTTGTATGATCAGTAAATGAATTCTATTATGTGTAGACTGTAACTTGAAGGTTCCTATACAGGATTGTTCATGGTGAATGCTGCTATAAACAGACACCAGAAAGATAAGTCTGTCATTTGTATGTAATCTCTATTACTGTAATACAAAGTGATTTCTCTTGGTGTGGTGGGTTTTTCTCCCGTAAGGGTTTTCCCACGTATATCTGGTGTTCATGTGTGTTTGTCAAATACTCTATTTTTGTTATCTGTTTCATAAGTGCATCTTAGTTGAACTGTAATTGTAAAATTTAAAAGTATATCTGCATTCTTTCCTGAGGTATTGACGTTAGGAGAATTGTTTCCGCATCTGATTTTCCTTACAATTACCCTGATTGTTATTGCTTTGATTAGGATAATTACGTTGGTTTTGAGAAGGGTTCAATCTAAGCCGAGCCATGTCATTTGTGACTTGAGATAGAGTTTTCTTTAAGGTTTCCACCTCGTTTGTGAGTTGAACTATCTTTTCACTCTCAACACTCTTAGCAACAAGTGGTTGACCGATATGATTTGGTGTTCTAGCTTGGTTACGATGACCATGTGGGCTGTGATGAGCCTGTGATTGTTGAAGGAAGTTAGGAGCTTCGTTGGCAAAGAATGGAACAGGAGGTTGAGTATGAAACTCATACATATGTCCATAATGGGAAGGAGACATCCCTGGGACAGTATTGAATAAAGGGATTGGGCTAGACATATGATACCCCATTGAAGGAAAACCTCCTCCCAAAATTCCTTGTTGAGAACTAATTTGTTGTGTCAGCTTAATGGCTAGATGATAGAATTTAGACAAGGAATCAATATCTGTCGGTTGATATGTCCTTTGTAGGAATAAGCCAATCAAAGGGTCTATAACTCTAAAGTATGCTTGAATGGCACTATTCTCAGCAACTAGATAGGGGTCTTGCAGTCTCCTATACATTTTCTGAAACCTGGTATTAAACAAGGGCAAGGATTCACATGGCTCCTTCCTAATGGTAGCAAATTGGTGGAACAAAAGGGCTGGATCCACATAAAATCTGAACTGATTAATGAAAGCATTCTCCAGGTCTGTCCAGCTCAGAATAGAACCTTGTGGAATATTTAGATACCAGTTGTATGCCATATTCCCTAAGGAATAAGGGAACAACCTACAAACTACATCATGGTGAGCTATCTGAGCTCTGGTACAAGCGTCCTTAAAAGCTTGTATATGCTCTTCAACACTCCTTGATTTTCCATGAATGCATTTGGGACAAAATTTCTCAGGATTCTTAGGCATATCATGAAAGCCTCTAGGAATAGTCTCCAATGGAGAGGGATTATTCTGAAAAAATGCCATTGGTGGTGGTGGTGGTGGTTGAGCCAGTTGTGATGGCACTTGAGATGGATTCGGTGGTGGATTGATAAGTATCCACTAGGGTATTGGTGAAAAGCCTGGCGGAGTGAGCGGAGCTGAAAAGGGTGGTATGTTGGTTGCCCCAGTCTTGTGAATCTTGTGTCTTATCGGGGTCTTGAGTTCTATCAAAGGTGGTGGAATTTCAGCTGATCAAAGAACTCTACGGGACCTTTCTGGTGAGAAAAACCCATTATTATCCAGTTTTCTCTTATAGGCCCTCCTTCTAGCACCAGTTTCCTGTTGATGGTCTGCATGTGCACAACAACAGTAAACATAATATTACTATTCTGCTCTCCTGAAAGAGAAAGAATAATGCATGGATATCTAACTCCCAAGGTCTTGGTAATCGGTTCTCGACTATGCTGATTTCACTCAATGGTTGATGTGAACTATAATGTTCAAGAGGCCTGCTGGTGTTGAGCTTGTGGATTGTTCTAAGATCAAACATAAATTTGAACCTACTTTAAC
>VDFB02006602.1:0-27274 GCA_007258455.2 Sequoia sempervirens
AACTATGATGGAAGTTTTTAGAGCTTAAAATGATGTGTACCTTACTGCAAGAAACCTATTTTTAGGGCACAAAGGACTCAATTTCCTCTAGTGGTGAATGGGTCCCTATTAGGGTTTCTGGAACTAAGATTTGGGTTATTTTCCTTGATTTATGTACTCTCAAATCCTCGGTTGTCAACTTCTAAAAACCTATAATAAATTATGTGGCTTCATTTCTTCGTTCTTGCACTATAATGGTAAACTTTGGAACTTGAAAACATATGTAACATTGCTCTAAAATTCTTCTCCACTTGATCTTCAACCTATAAATCCACAAACACACACTCAAGAGGAGAAAAACTTGTTGATTATTAGTGTATATTGGTTTTCCTTTAAGTCAAACCCCTTGTAAGTAATCAAACCAAATAATAAAATAATGTAATTGAAGTATAAACATGAAATATGTAATTGATGATACCTTGGAAGTTGTCTTGGAGTGTAAATCTGCAATCCAACATGTAGTGACCATGAAGAATGTAAATCTTAGATGTGAAACAATGCTTGCAAGTAGATCTTCAATGCTACATCAAATATCTTAGCTCAACAACATGCATGAATGCCCTAAACCCTTGACATGATGAAATGATCTTGAATTTCTGCAATAGAATCTTGATAATCTACCTTGAAATGCCTTTGAAATGCTCTTGGAATGCTCTAATGCTTGAAAACTTGAATTCTTAGGCATCTTGTAAAATTTCTAGGAGAAAAAATGTGAATTAACCCCTTATTTATACTAAATCTAGAGATTAACCCCAAAATTCAAACAATTCAAGCCAACACTAGATCTAGAAATGAATGTTATTAAGATCCAACTAGAATTAAATTCAAAAAGGAGGTCCTTATTAAGGGGGAACACATTCTCCACTTAGGGTGAATGAGTCCTAACACAAGTTTCTAGGTACATGCCTTCGTGAGGTGAAAGAACATCAAAAACCCATGTCAAATATGCAAAAGGGGGTCCTATAGAGGGTGGAACCATTCACCACCTAGTGTGAATGGGTCCTAGCACCAATTTCTAGGACCTCAAATTTTCCCAATTAAATGTTTTACAATTTGAATTATGGGTGTCGAGATGGATCCTCAAAAGTTGTCACAAATAAGGATTAAATTCAAATTAAAGGGGCTAATTAACTCTAATTAACCATAATTAATTAAGGAGACCCTAGATAAGTGTGAAAGTGTGTTACAACACATAAAAACACCATAAATAAGGTACAAGTTAAGTACATTTTATTAAAAATGGGGCTCAAGATCAATGTGAATGTGTTACAACACATTACAACACTAAACCTAGGCTTCACATTAGGTTAACTCAATTACAATTATTCCCAAATCAAGTAAGGAAAAATGATACTTTTTCCATTACTACATTTTCCCCCCACTTTAGTGAGAGGATGACCCCATATCAAACTCACACTAATGTAGACATTCAATACACTTAAGTATGCAATAGTAACAAAGATACATGATCATACCGTATCAAAGGCCAAGAAAAACAAAAGGATCAAGCACAATTGTTTCAATGTGATGTGGAATGGGGTTGTTTGTCTATAACATGTGTTGCTCACTCTGGGGTAGTGGAACCTCAATCTGTCTGCTAGGTGAGTTATTCCAACAAGGTGGAAAATGAGAGAATCATATTAGCCTCCCATACCATACAAAATTTATCCTCTAGAGAACTTTGATAAGGAACCACAATGTAATGCTTTTTGTAAATTATTTTGTAATGTTATGTATGTAAGTTTTTCTTAAAGGGTATTTTTCTTTGTTTGTATAAGGTCTTCTTCTTAGGGAGTATTGTGCCTAATGTTTTCAAGAGAGGAAAATTCAAGGATATCAGATCGCCACTTATGGGATGCCTCATTCACATCATGCAACGAAGGGAGATTGCATGCTTAGAAATATCACTCTTGGAGGAAATCAATCCCAATGACACCGCCAAGAAAAAGACACATCACAAGAGAAAAGAAAATCACACCATGAAATATGCTAAAAGATGTAATCGATGTTTGTACCCACTTTAAAGCAATTACTACACAATTGTTGTGAGAAGCTGCTTTAAAGTAGCTAATGTTTGTCCTAAGACATGAGAGCTTTCCTCTAAAAACCCTATGCCAAGTCATATATTTCCAAAATAAAGATGCATCATGAAATAGGAAGGAATGGTTGCATCCAAGAATACATAAAGGATCTATAGATTTAGGGTCAGTATGTCTTTGCTACAATGTTTTCATAGAGCATGGAATTGTCATCATTCCCCAAATACTCATAGAACTAGAAGAAAGACACAAAGAGAATGGAAAAAAAGAAAAATCCTTTTGGGTCAACATGGAAGAGACATGAATGTTTCAATGCCTTGTGTAAATCCATAAAAGGAGAACACAAGAAAAATGTAAAAGATAAAGAAAAGATTTTGGGTCAACATGGATGAGACATGACTGTCTTAATGCCTTACATCATCCCCAAATGGAAAACACAAGATAAATGAAAAAGATAAAGAAAATATTTTGGGTCAACATGGAAGATACATGGCTATCTCAATGCCTTACACCATCCCCAAAAGGAAAACACAAGACAAATGAAAAATTCTTACAACATATAGAGAATCTTGAATGAAGGTACATATAGAGGAATGGACAAAAAGAGAGAGATACTGTAAGGAAAATTAGATGCGGAAAACAATTTTCCTAATGTCAATACCTCAGGGAAGAATGTAGATACACTTTAAAATTTACAATTACAGTCCAATTAAGATGCACTATGAAATAGATAACAGAAACAAAGTATTTTCCAATCACACATGAACACCAGATATACCTGGGAAAACCCTTACAGGAGAAAAACCCACCACACCAAGAGAAATCACTTTGTATTATAGTAATGAAGATTACATACAAATGACAGACTTATCTTTTTGGTGTCTGCTTACAACAACATTCACCATGAACAATCTTGTACAAGAACCTTCAAGTTATAGTCATTACAAAATATAATTCATTTACTGATCATACAACCACACAACAATCCATCGATGCAACCTTCGAACCAACCAACCATCGAGCATCTGCAACTATAAACTATATTCATGTCAATCCCTATCTATTGAAATTCCTCATAGAACTATCGCAATGAACAATCTTCCAACTGTTCAGATTCGACTTCTCCTATTGGTTCACGAGACTCCACATAGGACGGTCAATCAGTCAACATAATTCACACTGTGATGGCATCTCGGTGAGACACTAACAGTGTCTCGCCGATGCCACATAACCTTCATATCAACGTCGCCAAGAGTAATCATTTTTTCCAAGATGTTCTATCAAGCTTTCAGTGTTATGCCGAAACACCAAGCAGTCGCCCAGACCTATCGCTTTCGCCAGGAGATCATAGCGATTCACCAAAGGTTATACAAAAGTCACATATTATATCAAGCTCCAAAGAATAGTCGTTAAGACTTAACATCTTTGCCGAGAGTTCTTATCAAACACATATTTGTTACACCGATGACCACCATTCGCCAAGACCTATGCCGAAGAACCCTCATCATTGTCAAGACTTACATAGTTTGCCGAGACTTCTTCCCGAACCATTTGGGTTACCTTGATAGCCATCAGCTATTAGAAAGACATCCATCATTCACTAAGAGATCTCCCTAAGATCCTTTATGTTACACCGAACACTAAATGGTCAGAAATACTTAACACTCTCGCCAAGACCTTTCCCTGATCGCTTTGAGTTACTCCGATGAACCCAAGTGTTACAATGTCAGTGAGACATTGGCTATTCGCTGAGACTTCTCACTGAACTGACATAGGTTATCCCAAAGCCTGTGGTCATCATGAGTCTCCCTGATTTATGATTGAATGGCATGTTGGCCAAAGAACTCCATGCGATAAGAGGTCATAGCGAATACACTATGTCACAGTGAAGGCTCCAAAGAATAAGCATTCAACAAGACTTCTGCAAGGTCACAGTGACCTGTTCAAAATAGAATGTATCAAAGCTGCTAGTTGGCTAGACATTTAGAATATCACACCGACTTGGCTTCTAAAGAGGTTTCATCCTATATTGATTGAGGCATATTTCCAACAATCTCCCACTTGACGAAGATCATATAGTCACCTCTAGAGCATAATAAAACTTACTGAAAATCATGGGCACTAAGGCCCATTGAACTGGCACACCACCTAAACTTGTTTGTGCTCACTGGCTTCATCAATGAATCTACAACATTCTCCAAAGTATCAACCTTTTCCAAACTGACCTTTCCATCCTCCAGCATATCTCGTACAAAGTGGTACTATACATCAATATGCTTCATCTTGGCATGGAAAGTTGGATTCTTTGCCAGAAAAATTGCACTCTGACTATCACAGAAAATTGTTATTTCCCCTGCATCAAAACCAATGTTAGAACAAAAATGTTTCAACCATACAACTTCTTTACAAGCATGAGTAGCTACCATGTATTCACCCTCCATAGTGGACAAAGCAACTATAGCCTGCCTCTTGCTCATGCAACTCACTGCACCACCATTCATCATGAAAATGTATCCACTGGTGGACCTCCTGCTGTCAATGTCCCCTACCCAATCAGAATCCACATAGCCTCAAATACTAAGAATCCTCTATGATTCAACCAAGTTCCCATGGCAACACAAAGAAAAATCTGCAGTGCCCTTCAAATATTTGAAAACTCTCTTTACAACATCCCAATGTGTTCTTCCTAGATTAGCCATAAACTGACTAAGAACTCCCATTGCTTGGGAAATGTCTAGCCTTGTACAGACCATTGCATACATGAGACTTCCAACCACACTAACATAGGGTACACTGGTCATGTCCTCCATATTAGTAGGAGATTTTGGATAGTCCTCAACAGATAGATTTGTTCCCTGCATGACTGGAACCACTAGCTATTTGCAATCATTCATACAAAATCTCTTAAGAATAGTCCTGACATACTTACTTTGACTAAGCCAAAGCTTTCTATTCTTCCTATCCTTAGTTATCTTGATCCCTAAAATATACCTTGCTGCACCAAGATCCTTCATTTCGAACTTAGCAGAAAATTGAGACTTAAGATCATAAATCATTAGCTTACTATTGCCTATGAACAACATATCATCAACATAGAGAGCAATAATAAGTACTCGATCACTTTCAACTTTATAATATACACAGTGATTAGATTTTGATCTCACAAATCCCAAAGACAATACAAATGTATCAAATTTTTGGTACCACATTCTAGGTGACTGCTTTAACCCATACATAGACTTCTTTAATTTGCATACTAGTTTTTTTTACCTTTTTCAACAAAGTGCTCAGGTTGGGACATATAGATTTCTTCTTCAAGATCACCATGAAGAAATGCTATCTTCACATCCATCTGTTCGACCTCTAAGTTATATGTAGCTGCAAGTGACAAAAGAAATCTAATAGATGTCAGCTTTGCTACATGAGAAAATATTTCCCCATAGTCAATTCCCTCTACCTGGGAATAACCCTTTGCAACCAGTCTTTCCTTGTACTTTTCTACACTGCCATCCAGACCAATCTTTTTCTTAAATACCCATTTGTAGCCCACAGGTTTTCTTCCTTCAGGCAAGGGCACCAAACTACAAGTTTCATTTTTCTCTAATGATGCCATCTCTTCTTCCATGGCTTCTAACCAGGAGTCTAAATTAGACATTTTAAATGCCTCTTTTACAGTCCCAGGCTCATCAGTGCTAGAAATAAAAGCATAGGCACAAGTAGAATCAATCAATGAGAACCCATACCTATCTGGTTGTTTTCTTTCTCGGGTTGACCTCCTCATTGGCTGAGGCTGAGGTTCTTCTTCTTCAGAACTTTCAGAACTGCTTGAGCTCTCCTTAGTTTCAGGTACATTTTGAATTTTCAATTCCTCTTTCTCAAGTGTAGGAGGAATTATTGCTACATCCTTATCATTTTCTGACTTTGTCTCTGATTGTAGATCCAAGGTGGAAGGTTTCAGCTCATGAAAGATTAAACTTCTGTTGTATACAACCTTTTTTGTTTCATGATTCCAAAGCTTGTATCCTTTTATGATATCACTGTAGCTAATAAAAATACACTTGACAACCTTGTTCTCATATTTAGATCTTTTCACATCTGGCACATATGCATATGCCTCACAACCAAAGACTCAAATATGTCTAAGAGATGGCTTCTTACCAAACCACGCTTCCAAAGGTGTTTTCTCAACAAGAGCAGAAGTAGGAGACCGATTAACCAAGTAACATGCAGTAGCAGTAGCCTTAGCCTAGAACTTCTCCTCCAAGCTAGCACTACTAAGCATACTTCGTGCTCTCTCCATCATCATCCTATTGAACCTTTCTACAACTCCATTCTGCTGTGGAGTATAAGGTGTATTCTTATGTCTTTTAATCCCATGGTCTTTACAGTATCTTTCAAATTCATCAGAACATAATTCACCGCCATTATCAGTCCTTAAGCATTTTATTTTTCTACCAGTCTGATTTTCAACAAGGTTCTTGAATTCTTTAAATCAACTGAACACTTCTAATTTACTTTTCAAAAAATAAACAAATGCTCTTCTTGAATAATCATCAATGAACGACACATAGTATATTGATTTAGACAAAGAAGGAACATCCACTAGACCAAACACATCCAAATGAATATAATCTAGGAAACTAGAAGATTTATGAGGACTGGAATAAAATGAAACACGGTGTTGTTTTCCATATATATAGTGTTCACAAAATTCAAATTTAAGATTACAATCTTCAAGCCCCTCAACCAGGTTTTTATTCTTCAAGGTTTTTAAACCATTTTCTCCTATGTGGCCTAACCTATGATGCCAGAGCATAGTATTCTCTATAGGAAGTTTTACTTCCATAGAGTTTACATAATTATGGATAGTTCCCTCTTTACCTCCATGAGCAGTTTTCAGTGACTTTCAAGAGACATTGTTACATTGAACAACATGTGCATCCAGCTTGTATAGGGTACCAATTCAAGCACCTCTAGCCACCACCATTGAACCTCTAGTCATCTTGTAGCTGTTTCTAGAGAACATGACTTGTACTCTGATATCATTCAACTTACTGACAAACAGTAAATTTTGAGCCAGACCTAGTATGTGCATAACATCATTGATCCCCTTCACTCTGCCATAAGGGAATTGGATTTTGACTCTTCCACGGCCAACAATATCCAAAGTTGAATCACTTGCCAAGTAAACCTTTCCACCATCATGTTCTTCATACTTCGTGAACCATTCTCTATGAGATGTCATGTGGAAAGATGCTCTAGAATCAATCAGCAAGACATCATCTGATGCCTGAGTAGCCAAGGCTGTAATGAAGGCGTTTGCATCACTATGTGAAGAGTCATTGTCAGAAGAATACTTCTTCTTCTTCTTCTTCTATTTACAATCCTTTCAGACATGTACGGGTTGCCCAAAGTTCCAACATTTCACCTTGGACTTCGACTTTGATCTCCCCTTTGATTTCAATTTGGACTTCTTGTCCTTCTTCTTTCCTTTCTCTTTAGGTCTTCCTCTAACAGTAAGAGCTTCCTTCACCATCTTAGAAGATTTCCTTCTCATCTCTTCTGATAGCAAAGAACCAACAATATCTTCCTTCTTGAAATTGTATGTTGTACTCCCAATAGCCATCACCAGATGATCATGAGTCTGGCAAAGAACACAACAATAGCATACAACGATCCTCTTCTTCAGCCTTCACACCAACATATGTCAATTGAGCAATCAGCATATTAAATGCATTCAAATGATCAGCAACAGACCCTCCTTCCTGCATTCTCAACAAGTACAACTTCTTCCTTAGGAACAGTTTATTCACCAAGGACTTCGCTTGACTAATAGATGCCAGTCTCTTCCACAAAGATGTTGTCTTCTCTTGATGCACATTTAGAAGAACTGAGTCTACCAAACAAAGCCTTATCAGCCCCTTAGGCTTCCTATCGGTAAGGTCCCAATATTCTTGCTTCATGCCTATAGGTTTAGTTCCAAACACTACAAGCCATAGATCATGATCCACTAAGAGATCCTCCATCTTGAGTTTCCACAACTTAAAGTTACTACCATTGAATTTCTCTATTTCAATCTTTCCAGACATGCTAGCCATCTCAACCTATAATCAGAAATAACAAACTCTACAAGACTTCCACTGAACAGAATTGAATCAAAAAACCCAACATATCCACAAGGATAACACAATTGGCCATGCTCTGATACCACTTGTAAGGAAAATCAGATGCGGAAAACAATTCTCCTAATGTTGATACTTTAGGGAAGAATGCAGATACACTTTAAAATTTACAATTACAGTCCAATTAAGATGCACTATGAAACATATAATAGAAACAGAGTATTTTCCAATCACACATGAACACCAGATATACGTGGGAAAACCCTTACGGGAGAAAAACCCACCACACCAAGAGAAATCACTTTGTATTATAGTAATGGAGATTACATACAAATGACAGACTTATCTTTTTGGTGTCTACTTACAACAACATTCACCATGAACAATCTTGTATAGGAACCTTCAAGTTATAGTCATTACAAAATATAATTCATTTACTGATCATACAACCACATTGCAATCCATCGATGCAACCTTCGAACCAACTAACCATCAAACATCTGCAACTATAAACTATATTCATGTCAATCTCTGTCTATTGAACTTCCTCATAGAACTATCACAATGAACAATCTTCCAACTGTTCAGATTTGGCTTCTCCTATTGGTCCACGAGACTCCACATAGGACGGTCAATCGGTCAACAGAATTCGCATTGTGATGGCATCTCGGTGAGACACTAACAGTGTCTTGCCAATGCCACATAACCTTCATATCAATGTCGCCAAGAGTAATTATTTTTGGCAAGATGTTCTATCAAGCTTTAAATGTTATGCCGAAACACCAAGCAGTCACCCAGACCTATCACTTTTGCCAGGAGATCATAGCGAGTCACCAAAGGTTATATAGAAGTCACATATTATACTAAGCTCCAAAGAATAGTCGGCAAGACTTAACATCTTTGCCGAGAGTTCTTATTAAACACATATTTGTTACACCGATGACCACTGTTCGCCAAGGCCTATGCCAAAGAACCCTCATCATCGGTGAGACTTACATAGTTCATCGGGACTTCTTCCTGAACCATTTGGGTTACCCCAATAGCCATCAGCTATCAGCAAGACATCCATCAGTTGCTAAGAGCTCTCCCCGAGATCCTTTGTGTTACACCGAACACCGAACACCGAACAGTCGGCAAGACTTAACACTCTCGCCAAGACCTTTCCCCAATCGCTTTGAGTTACTCTAATGAACCCAAGTGTTACACTATCAGTGAGACATTGGCTATTCACTGAGACTTCTCACTGAACCGACATAGGTTATCTTGAAGCCCCTAGTTGTCATGAGTCTCCCCGATTTACGATTGAATGGCCTGTTGGCCAAAGAACTCCATGCGATAAGAGGTCATAGTGAATACACTGTCACAGCGAAGGATCCAAAGAATAAACATTCAACAAGACTTCTGCAAGGTCATAGTGACCTGTTCAAAACATAATGTATCAAAGTTACTAGTCAGCCAGACATTTAGAATATCACACCAACTTGGCTTTTAAAGAGGTTTCAGCCTGTATTGATTGAGGCATATTTCCAACAGATACATCAAATGAAACATTACAGTGGATCACAATACGCATATGAAATCACATAAATAGAACATGAAAATGCAAAAGACTAGTTAGGCACATGCATGTCAACCTAAAGCAGGTTGTCTTCATCCCAATCTGTCTATATAAATGGAAGGCAAACAACTAGGTAAAGGGATAACAAAAAGTGTTGAACTAGGGGAAGGCCATCAAATTCTTTCCCCCACTTAGTGCAAGGAAAGAATGAGCCATGGTAGGTAATGAAAATAAGCTTCTTGCATCAAATAAAATGATTTCCAATAAGTGTAAAAACATGTAATAGTGAGGGGTAATCCCACAATAGTGGTTTACATTTTTTGGGACATTTTGATTTTTTCTAAAATCACATAATTTTAGAAAATCTAATGATTTAAGCCTTGAAAATTTCCATTTAAAGAATTCCAATTGAATAGGGTTTGATCAAACCACCTTAGATCAAATCCCCTTGGATAGAACCCAACTAGTTTTAAACCATACCCATAATGGAGTCTCCTTTACACCTGTCAAAATCTTGATAAAAAACTAGTTCTAAATTACCTTTTGCAGGATCAAATGAATTCATTTAAAATTTAGTTTTTTTAAGTATATAGTCCTTATTATAAGCTTCCAAAAAAGTATAATTTTAAATATATTTAATTTTTTTATTATATTTATTTCTTATTTCTTGTGAATGTAGGATTTTCACTGAAAATCAAGCTCTTTGTTTTGTACATGTGGAAAAATAGTAGATTATCAAAAAATTTAAAAATATCAGTGCACTACATGTTGAATTATTCGCCAGGTCCAAAATAAAAAAGAAATTGGAATTTCCAGCCCACATACAAAAGTTTTTTAGCTAGTAAAATCATGTCTGATTGTAACTCATTTGACTTTGGAAACTTAATTAAGAAAAATATTCGTAGTATTGTGAAATAATTCCCGTACTTCCTTCTGCATTGTGATTCTTGAATCTAAATTTGAAAAAATAAATTTTTATCCTTTGTAGAAAAAATTGTAAGTATTTACTATTGTGTCACTCTTTAAAAAGTGTTTACTATTTAACTAGTTTTGAAGGAGATGGAAAAATTAAATAGATTCCAAAATTTTTTGAAAAAATGTATTTGAATCTATAGACAAAATGTCTGTCCTCCTTCGTTTGGATCTTCGAATTCCTCATGGTTTAGCTGCTATAGGTGTCTGAAAGTGAATATTTAGTTAAAAAAAACTTGTTCAATGTCCAGTTTGACCAAAAATTGTACACCAATATTGTGGGATCACCCTTAGAATGTTTAAGATCCTACAACTATTACATTACAAGGAGCGTAATGCATGCTTTAAGGAACTATTTCTATGATATTAATTTTTTTAAATATTTGTTGTAAAACACAACAATCATTGGTGCTATGTCTAAGAGTTCTATGGTATCAACAATGTGGAAGACTTTAAATTAAATTAGGATATAGTTTTGGCATTTCTCACATGGGTGGTAATGTTATAAGTCCACGATGTAGAAGTATCTATAAATTCCTTTCAATTGCAATTGGTGGATAAGGGAATTGTTTATTTAGTTTGTAAGGCTTTCTATGCTTGTTAGATTCACCAATTTCTTGTCTTTTCTTGCTAGGTTCACCAATTTCTTAAATAGGTGGACATAGAGCAGGAGGGCCTAAAATTATCTTGTTTTCTAAGTTATCATTATTATAATGCATTGGTTTCTCTTTAAGAAGTAGAACACTTATGTCAAGGGGAGGATTTAAGACAACCCTATCATCATTATGAAGCATTAGTTGTTCTTTAGGAAGGAGAACACTTATTTTAGGAGGAGGATCTTGATATCCTAACCCTTTTGTATCTTCAATTGGTATTTTCTCTAGGAGTTGATGAATTTCATGTTCACTTGTTGTGTCACATCCTTGTTTCCTTAAGATTGTGAATCCTTTTCTATATGTCTCTTCAATGTTGATTGATGTGTTGGTTACTTTGTTAACATAGGATGGTTGAATGTTTGCTTGTTTAGAGGAGCTAGGTTCACCTATTATAGGTAACTTGGGCTTGACATGTGTTTCAATTTCAAGATGTAAATAACCAAACACCTCAAGTGGTGGGATGATGGGGGGTGTTGGTTGCCTCATAGATGGGTAAAAGGATGCATTACTCTCAAGATTATTAAGGAAATCATTTATGAAGTTATTCATGTTGTCATCATATTCTCCAATAATATCAACATCACGAGGAGGACATGCATTAGGATTTGTGTGAGCATGAGTGGGTTAAATTTCATTACATTCATTTCCAAAGACACAACTTGAAACATCAACCAAAGAGAACGGGGACTTCCATGCATTGCTTAAACACTTGTCCATTTTTAGAATTTTAGATCTAAACATAGTATTTTGTTGATTACACAATATAATAAACTGAAAATGAAATGTTGTTGAACCATAGATTTTTGGCACCACAAGACTCCCTAACTCTTCTAGGGTTTTTCACCTAAAAGGAGAGAGGTAGGCCAAAAGTGCTAACTAGTTCATTCAAATTATGATATGTGTGATGTTATTTAAGCTAAATGAAGTGAAATAAATGCAATTAAGTGATCTATATGACTGATTATGAATGCAAAACTAAATATCTAAGCTATGTTGGAAAACACAATGTGATATGCAAATAATGAACTAAGAATGAATAAAATGCAAAATAGAAAGAGAAAGGATGAATCAGAGTGCACCTGGGCAAGATTTGAGGAATCTTGTAGGTTGAAATGGAAGAGAATGACAATAAAATAACATGCAAATGATATTAACCTACCAAACCCTTATTGATGAAAATATGAAGTTATATCAATGGATGCTCCAAAATGCTTGAATAGTGCTTGATTTGATGTTGTAAGATGCTTGAATGCTTAAATGTGATATGCGATTGAATTCTTGAATGAATGGGGCTTGAAATGGATGTAAAAAAACTTATTTATACAATCATGTGCCTTAGTAACCCATTTTTACCTCATCACAGGCTAACATCAAGTGATTTTGAATAAAAACACGAAAGGAAATTTAATTTTTTTTGAATTTGGAGCCAAGGGGGACTCATTCACCGCCCATGGCGAATGGGTCCCACCTAAGACCTAAAAATGGGTGTAGGGAATTATCTTGTATTTAATGTTGTTTTTCAAGATTCCATTAAAAAATGCACTTAATTAAGGCTTATAATGGCATAAAGGGGTCAAATAAAGCATAAGAAAGGTGTAAATAATGAAATTGTGCCTAGAAAAGCGTGAAATCTTGTTACAAGATTTTACAACACTTCACAATAGGATTTGATTAGTGATGAAAAGGTGAATTTTAGGTAAATTGTAATGAATAGAGTTTATAAGAGTGTAGAAATGTCTTACAACATGTGACATAGATTTTGGGACCCTAAATGCTTTTCTTGCACTTCTAGGGTTTTTCACCTAAAAGGAGAGAGATCTAGGTCCAAAATGCTTATGTAACACTCAAATTAGTATGTATGCAATGTGATATGATATAAATGAACTTAAATAAATGAAATTAAATGATTGAATTGAACTAAAATGAATGTAAAACTGCAATTTAAGCTATGTTTGAAAACACGTTGTGATATGCAACTAACTATGAAAATGAAGAAATTATGCAGAACAGAAGGCACAGGGGTAAATATGAGTGCACCTAGATGAAATGCGAGCTTTCTAGAATGTATAGAATGATGGTGAATTTTACTTGTTTTTCATAGTGGGACTCATTCGCCAAGGGTGGCAAATCAGTCTGCCTATTGGTGAAAAAGTGTCAGGAACTGATTTATGATAGTCAACATTCGAGATCTGACAAAGTACTAATTTTTAGACCTCAGGTGGGACTCATTTGCCAAGGGTGGTGAATCAGTCCACTCCTAGATTTCTGGAAAATTAAACAACAACTCTGCAACACCAGATTTGGGAATGTCTGAATGTTGGGTTGCTAGAGTCAGTTCTGTAGGAAACAAATAGAAAACACTCAAAATGCTTGAAATAATGATATGTGGACTTGGAGAGCCTAGTTGACTTGATTTCCACTTTTCAACACCTTTAAACTTGTCAAATCTGCAAAAAAAGGGTTGCAAAGATAGGTGCAAAGGGGAAGAATATTAGAGGGTTAGCAAATAGGGGTTTTCCTTGGTCAAACCCCACTTTGGTAATCAAACCCAATAGAAATAAATTAAATGCAAAGGAAATGATAAATGAACAACATACAAATGCTATTAACTCACCAAATCCTTGATCTTGTAATTCTGAAGTAAAGTCAATGGCTGCTTCAAAGTTCTTCAATAGTTGAAACAATTGATGATGTAGAATACTTGAATGCTTGAATGTATTAGGAGATTGAATATTTGAGTCAAGAGATTGAATATTTGAGTGAGGAGATTGTAAAATGATGTGAAAGTCACTTATTTATACAATTCTTGTTCCTTACTATCTGTTCATACCTCATCATAGGACGACATCAAGTGACTTTTAATAAAATCCCATAAGGAAATTTGAAATGTTTTGAATTTGGGGCCAAGGGGGACTAATTTGCCACCCATGGAAAATGGTTTCCACCTAGGACCTAAAAACAAGTGTTGGAAATAATGTTGTATTTAATGTTATTTGTGAGGATAATATGCAAAAATACACTTAATTAAGCATATGAAGGCATAAAAAGACAAGATAAAGCATGCGAAAGGTGTAAATAAGGAGATTGTGCCTAGAAAAGTATGAAATCTTGTTACAACACTTTACAACACTTTATAATAGGGCTTGTTGATGTGTAAAAAGGTGATTTTTAGGTAATTTGCATTAAATAAAGTGGAAATGTCTTACAACACTTCACAACACCTTCACATGATGTCATTCTTTGAGTATTAGTACCTAAATAAGCATGTTCAAGCTATGTCACAACATAAAATTAGAGCAACATAGTCTCAACACCATGAAACAAGACCTAAAAGGCCATGAAAATGACAAGGGGCCATTTTTCTAGGACACATTTAGCCCCCACTTTAGTGAGAGGATGAACTTTCTTCCTCACACTAAAGTAACCTTGAACATCAAGGGGAGGGTTCAAATGTACTTACACTAGTCAGATGGAATACAATGATCAAGAGGGATGATCAATCCCCCAGGATGAAGATCCCATGGAAAACTAAACATAAGGACAAACGAACAAACAAGTGTTGAAATGAATTGAATGAAGCTTCGATCATCAATCCAACTAGTTGTGAAAAGAGATCTAGGCTAATTGTTTGAAAAAGAAAATGTGTACTCACTTTGGGGCCACAAAACTAGTTGTTCATGGTGTGAGAAAGCCCAAAAAGTAAGATACATAAGCTAGTTGGTATGCACTCACAAAACAAAAAAGTGGGTATGGGGAAAATTCATGCCACTAGTTGGGCTTCCTGCTCAACCATGCCAAAGTTATACCCGTTTGATAACTTTAAAAAGGCGCCACAAAGCCAAAGAAAATGTAAATGTTAAGCTTAAAACAATACAACACTATAAGCATGCAAGTTACGCTATGCAAGGTGGCCAAGAAATGCAACAATACAAAATGCAAAAATTTAATGTAAAAGATTGTTCAAAAGAGTCTTGTTTAGTTTATGAAAGGTCAATCACTTAGGGAACATTGTGTCTAATGTCTCCAAGAGAGGACCAATCAAAGGATAGTATATTCACAAGTTAGGGGATGCAGTGTGTCACATCAAACCATAAAGAGGAATGTAATATGCTAAGAAATATCACACTTATGAAGGACATCACACCCAATGTCATCCACAAAGTGATGAACACATCATATAAATGACAAGGCTACACTAAGAAACTATGAATGAAAATGAATTATGGTAATGTATGCCCCCCACTTTAAAGGAATTTCTACACATAATTCTGTGAGCAATTGCTTGAAAGTAGGAGAGAGAAGAAGACATGAGATCTTACCCAGAAAGCCCCCTACCAAGTCATATGTTTCTGATAAGCTATGTCATGAAGAAAGGGTAATATGTCACACGTGAGTCAATCTTAAGACATGTCCACATCCCAAGTTTGCTCGTATATGTTCATGAAAGGTTAACAACTAGTCAAAAGAGACAGCGACAAGTGACATATGAGGAAAAGGATATCAGACCCCTTTCCTCCCATTGAGTGTAGGACAAAGGTGAGCCTAGAATGGAGGAAAGTTATTGTAATTAAATGAGGGGCCTATGTGTATTGAGGAGAAGGATTGGTTGCTTTAGAAGAACACAAATCCTTTTGAATGTTTTGTGTCATTGTGTCATGAGGGATGAGAGTTATATTGCCACCATGAAGTGATTTGGAATAACTAAGTTGAGAAAATGGAACACAAGGTTGTTTGGGTTGAGATTGGGATATTGCACACCCTCCATTAAAGGGAGGTGTGAAAATCCAATCACTACTAGAAATTTTATCTAAAAATTAATTGTTTGTGTATGACTCTTTGGACCATGAGGGTGAGATTTTTGAAATGTTATTGAAAGGAGGCATAGAATCTAATGACCCAAAATTATCACGAAAGAGTTTCGTTGTAGGTGTAGAAGTAGCATCAACTTGTTTAGGTTTTGATGTAGGAATGAAAGGATTAGGAGAGTTGGTAGTGTTATTATTAGGCAATGCATAGCTTTTCTCATTTGCATCAACCATGTATATCTTGTTGTTGTATTCAAATTTTATGACATGGTGAAGGGTAGATGGGACTCCTTTCATAGCATGTATCCATGGTCTCCCTAGGATAAGATTGTATGGAAGGGGTTCTTGCATGATATGAATAGAGGTAGGAAACACTACAAGTCCAACCTCAATAGGTAATGTGATCATCCCAAGTGGTTGCCTATCAACATTGTCAAATCCAAAAATATGAACATCATTAAGTTGAATGAGTTGTTTGTCCATGCCAAGTTTGTGTAGGAGATTCATGCTACAAACATTAATTTATGATCCATTGCTGATGAGAGTGTGCCTAACTAGAGTTTCATTAATGATCACCTTTATCATCAAGGGTTCATTTTTGTGTTTAATCTCAAGAGAGGGCAATTCATGTTTAGGGAATGTGCTTTCTGATTGAGTGGGTTGTATGGGACGAGAGGAGGATTTGACATTATTTGATGTGATGTAATATTGTAGCTCTTCCTTCTATATTTCTATCATTTCGTGAAAGAGAAGTTTGATTGTTGGTGAAAGTTGAATAAGCTCCCATACATATATACCATCAAGAGTCTTTTTAAGATCTTCAACAATAGGAACATTATGAGGAAAAGGTAATGACGTAGGAGTGTTGTGTGGTCCTCTAGATGTTTGAGTCACTAAGTTACAACTTAGTGGCTACAAAACATTGTGATGAGTAGATTGCATGATGGATTTCAAGACAATTCTATTTTTTTTGTGTTTTTCACTAATGGAAGGTGATTTAGGAATCTCGCTAATTAAAGGAGATCCCACTTGTGTTGTCATAACCTCAAATTTTTTGTCTTGATTGGCATGATATGTTGGTGAAGGGGATTCTAATGCCACTTGATTATCATCTCCTATGGAAGGTTTAGTGGTTGAAGAATGTGTTCCCATGGTCATGATATTCTCCCTAGGGGAAGAGTTGTTAAAATAAGTACAAGAAAAAGGTTGTTGACATTCAAAGTTGGATTTTTCTAAAAGAAATTCATTGCTAGTAGGGGAATGATCAATGGGTGAATGATTGTGCTCCATAAGGGTTTCCTTGGGAGAAGGGGGACAACTAAAATATTCATTTAACCTTCCTCAAACAAAGCATCTACGTCATAACTATGAGAGACAATAGGAGAAGGGAAGATGTTAAGATCATGATTATTTATGTTTAAGTTGTCTTGTTGATAAATGTATTGTCCACTAAGAGAGGTAAAAGGAGAGAAATAACTTAGATTATCAACACTCTCATTGATTGGATTTTTTATCACCAAAATATCTTCTTTGCCAATAGGAGAGATATTAGGAGTCTAAGAACAAATATGATTGTGAGGAATGGCCAAAGTTGTATTATCTTTCACTAGAACATTCTCATAGGGAGGTGATAGGAAGTGTTTCTTAACATGTTTACATATGCAAGGCACAAGCATTGTTTGAATAAGAATGAAAAACAAATGTAACCATTTCATGCAATGCTTCAACAATAGGAACAATGTATATGCAAAGGTACAAAACATTCTTATCCAATATATAAAATATTTGAAGAATGCAAACAATGTACATGCAAGAATGAAAAGAAATTTTAAAAAACTTATGCAAAGTTTAGGAATAGAAACATTGTAGATGCAAAAGTGAAAAGTACTTTTATCAATGTTATGCAAAGTTGTAGAAATGGAAACATTTTTAGATCTAATCATGCTTGGAATTGAAATGATTGGAAAAATGAACATCTTAAATTGATGTTTTTGAGATGAATGCATAAAAGAAATGCTCTAGAAACCTTCCAGACTTCTACTATATGATACTAGGAGCCTTAGGAAGCATAAAAATGAGATTTTAGATGCTATTTCAGTCAGTGAAAAATCTGTACAGGGACTAATTCGCCACAAATGGAAAATGAGTCCTAGTAGAGGTGTTTTACAAAATTTTCAAAAATTAGGAATGGTTTATGATGTGTGTGAGGTTGTAAGGTGCAAACCTAAGATGGAGATGCAGAATGTCAGAGATTTTTATGGAAATTGTATGCAAAAATGCAAGCTAAATGCATTTTTTTCTAATGCAAAAATTTGAAACTAAACAATGAATGAAATGAGCTATTTTCAGTGAAATCTAGTGAAATGTATGCCATAGAAATGTAACTGACTGATATATACAAGTTAAAGCACCAAACAAAAGCCTAAAAAAAAATTTATGAGTTCTATAAAGTATTGTTTTAGGGGTTAGAACGCACTGATTCGCCCAGGGTGGCGAATGAGCCCCAGTATGGACTTTTTTCAAGAATTTCAGGACTTTGTGATTGATATTTATGTTTTTCATAATGCTATCATATAGGTCTAATTAGAAAATATAGAATTTCAAAGATATTCAATGATTAAAGATGAAAAAAGGCAACCTATTATGCACTTTTACAGATGCAAAAATGAAGCCCTAGAATGCAAGCTAACTAATGAAAAATGTAATGCAAGCTACTTCTAGGATGAGTAAGGGAATCCTAAAGTAGAAAAGAAAGTATTCTAAAAGTCAAGTTCACCAAAATGTGACAGATTTTGGGACCCTAAATGTTTCTCTTGCACTTCTAGGGTTTTTCACCCAAAAGGAGAGAGGTCTTGTTGGTGTAATTAAAAGTGTTGTACCTTGTTCTAGGTCATAATTACACCATAGTTAAGTTTACTTAGGGTCTACATAGGAGGTAGTTGGAGAATTTCCACTTTTGGTGGACTTATCATGTTATTACTTTATCACATCCACCTTTTGTGGAAACATCATGTGATTACCTCTCCACCTTTTGTGGGTGATCCACCATTTGTGGTGATTATCACATTATCACTTTTCCACTTTGGGTGGAGTGATAGCCTTTCATAATTGTCTCATGTCATAATATTACGACACTTGTCATAATATTGTTCCCTTTTATGTTCTCACCTTGGCTATATAACCAAGGGGTATCCTATGCACTTTTGCATAGCATAACTTATTGCATTTTATTTGCATCATTGGAAAAATACAGTTTATTCTTGTCACATTGTTTCTATCTCTCTTATTCTTGTGCTTTCTATTAGGTCTCTAGATCTTGGGTGGCTACCTTCATAGCAAATTATTAAATAGTATTAGAGCTATTGGATTTCCTTTGCATTGTCATTTTGGAGAGATTCTAGGGGGTTCAATTTTTGGCTTTGTTTTATAGGTGCATTTTGGGAGTTTGTTGCATCAAATATCAGCTCACCATTGCATCCGGGCTATTCGAGATAGTCCTATTTTCCTTTAGTTTCATCGTAGTTGGACATTGGAGGCCAAATTTGCAAAGGTTTGATGTTGGGTGTTGTTTGCCTGACTCAAAAGGTAGCCATATTTTCAGAGTAGTTTGGATCAAAACAAACCCTTCCATCGCATCTAGTAGGCCCGAAAAACTAAAGATTGACTGCCAATTTGTTGATTTTGGACACTTTCATTTGCGAGCTGATGCAAAATGTTTTTACCCAGAGGCTATACGAAACTCCTAGATCGGTATATTTTTTCTATTTTCACAATAAAATATTTGTGAAAAATATTTCTACAGCATTATTCAAAAATTTGGGCTTAAATTTTATATGGTTGGCTTAAATCTGGCATCAGTGGGTAGATCTTGGCCAGTTTCTATCTGCTTTATCGACATTCATTACCCTCTCTCGACCGTGTGTATTTGCTGCGAGCACATTGTTTATTCTATCTCATACGTAGATCTTATCAAACGGGATGTCGGTTGATCTTGATCACACTAATCCGGTCAGTTTTTTGGTTTATTGGCTCATTTTTTATCCGACCAATTTCATTGGTTGACCACCTGTATCTATATTCATCGACTCCTTTTGTTCGCCAATGATCAAGTCCTTCAGCCCCATCAAATCTGCATCACATCAGCGTTACTCTATTGCTGCTTCTTGTATTCAGGTGGCATTCATTGGAGTCGGCATAATACTCTATCACATCATAGCTTGATGGCAGTTTTTTTATTAGTGTTCATCCTCGTCCATTCCGTTGGTTCTTTGAAGCTTCTGCCATGCTTGTGTTTCATCCGTCGGCCTGTGTGAGTGGATAGTACGACGTTCTGGGCTCCTATCACTTCTCATCGGTCCCCATCCAATCTCTATTGACTTTTGTCTACATTCTCACTAAGTTGCACTTAAGGGGGGGTGTTGGTGTAATTAAAAGTGTTGTGCCTTGTTCTAGGTCATAATTACACCTTAGTTAAGTTTACTTAGGGACCACATAGGAGGTAGTTGGAGAAATTCCACTTTTAGTGGACTTATCATGTTATTACTTTATCACATCCACCTTTCATTGACACACCATGTGATTACCTCTCCACCTTTTGTGGGTGATCCACCATTTGTGGTGATTATCACATTATCACTTTTCCATTTTAGGTGGAGTGATAGCTTTTCATAGTTGTCTCATGTCATAAGATTATGACACTTGTCATAATATTATGCCCTTCTATGTTCTCACCTTGGCTATATAACCAAGGGGTCTCCTGTGTACTTATGCATAGCACAACTTATTAAATTCTATTTGCATCATTGGCAGAATACAGTCGATTCTTGTTATATTGTTTCTATCTCTCTTATGCTTGTGCTTTCTATTAGGCCTCTAGATCTTGGGTGGCTACCTTCATAGCCAATTCTTACATGGTATCAGAGCTATTGGAGTGCCTTTAGATTCTCATTTTGGAGAGATTCTGGGGGGTTCCATTTTTGGCCTTGTTTTGCAGGTGCATTTCGAGAGCTTTTTGCATCAGATCTGAGCTCACCATTGTGTCCAGAGTGTCTGAGATAGTCATATTTTCCTTTTCTTTCATCCCAGTTAGACATTGGAGGCCAAATTTGCAAAGGTTTGAAGTTGGGTGTTGGTTACCTGATCCTGAAGGTAGCCATATTTTTTGAGTTTGGGTCAAAATAGACCCTTCCATCACGTTTGGGAGGCCTGAAAACCTAAAGATCGATTTCCAATTTGTCAATTTTGGACACTTTCAGTTGCAAGTTGAGACAAATTTTTTTGCCCAGAGGCTATATGGAACTCCCAGATTGGTACACTTTTTTTTTTGCAATAAAATATTTGTGAAATTTTCTTTCGTGGCATTATTAAAAAATTAGGGTTTAAATTTTTTATAGTTGGCTTAAATTTGGCATCAGTGGGTAGATCTTCGCTGGTTTCTATCTGCTTTATCGACATTCATTACCCTCTATCGACCATGTGTATTTGCTGCAGGCACATTATTTATTCTATCTCGTATGTAGATCTTATCAAATGGGATGTCAGTTGATCCCGATCACACTGATCCTGCCAGTTCTTGGTTTATCAGCCCATTTTTTATCCAACCCATTTCATTGGTCGACCACCTGTATCTGTATTCATCAGCTCCTTTTTTCACCAATGATCAAGTCCTGTGGCCCCATCAAATATGTATCACATCAGCTTTGCTTTTTCGGCGCTTCTTGTATTTGGGTGACATTCATTGGAGTCAGCATAATAATCTATCACATCACAACTTGATGGTGGATTTTTTTATCAGCGTTCATCCCCATCCATTCTGTCAGTTCTTTGAAGCTTCTGTCATGCTCATGTTTCATCTGTCAACCTGTGTGAGTGGATAGTACGAAGTGCTAGGCTCCTATCACTTCTCATCGGTCCCCATCAAATCTCTATCGACTTTTGTGTACATTCTCCCTAAGTTGCACTTAAGGGGGGGTGTTGGTGTAATTAAAAGTGTTGTACCTTGTTCTAGGTCATAATTACACCTTAGTTATGTTTACTTAGGGACCACATAGGAGGTAGTTGGAGAATTTCCACTTTTGGTGGACTTATCATGTTATTACTTTATTACATCCACCTTTCGTGGACACATCATGTGATTACCTCTTCACCTTTTGTGGGTGATCCACCATTTGTGGTGATTATCACATTATCACTTTTCCACTTTAGGTGGAGTGATAGCTTTTCACAGTTGTCTCATGTCATAAGATTATGACACTTGTCATAATATTATTCCCTTCTATGTTCTCACCTTGGCTATATAGCCAAGGGTTTCCTATATACTTTTGCATAGCACAACTTATTACATTATGATGGGCATAATACAATCTATTCTTGTCATATTGATTCTATCTAGGTATGTGGGGATTATCATGGAAAAAAGGCCCTTAAGTGAGTAAAAAATAAAATTTAGGCAACTTCATTAAAATTTTGAATAAGTTACCTATAATTATTTCAAAATATGCAAGAATAGAATCTATAGAAAATTAAATGTAGTTTCTAAACTACTAGGTTTGTTTAAAAAAATCTATTTGGTGAAAATTTGAAATTTCAATGTGAGTAGTACTTAAATTTTAGGGAAAAATAAAAAAAGTAGGTGTATGTCTGATCACCTAACCACAATAAAATGATAATATTATTTTTATAAGATTTTTAGTTATAAGTAGAGGATTTATGTCTCGATGTAAGTCCATATTATTTTGTAATTTTTTTGAAGTAAATAATTAATTATGATTTTTGTTATAACTTTTAAAATATAAAAATCATTATCTAGCTTTACCTTAACTTGGTCAAAACTTAATGGAATTCAATTTTTTCTTTTAATCCTATAGTAGCTGCAAAGCATAGAATGTGACACATGTTTTGGACAAAAATGTGATACCATTTAAGCTATAGATATTTTAAAATCAATCTAACAATTAGGACTTTGATAAGTAATTCAAATAGAAAATGAATAATAATTACTTATTAAATTCAAAGTAAAGCATAATTTATATTGGTGGAAAGCTGAGAATCTCCTTTAAAAACCCTTTTTGTTTCATCAATTTTGGGTAAAAAAAGGTCTTCAGCCACATACCCATCATATTGCCACTTTTTGGTCCATCATGATCCTGCACATACCCATCTCTCTTATGCTTGTGCTTTCTATTAGGCCTCTAGATCTTGGGTGGCTACCTTCATAGCCAATTCTTATAGATCTAGGTCCAAAATGCTTATGTAACACTAAAATCAGGATGTATGCAATGTGATATGATATAAATGAACTTAACTAAATGCAATTAACTGATTGAATTGAACTAAAATTAATGTAAAAGTGCAATTTAAGCTATGTTTGAAAACACACTGTGATATGCAACTAACTATGAAAATGCAGAAATTATATAGAACAGAAGGTACAGGGGTAAATTTGAGTGCACTTGGATGAAATGTCTGGAATGCTGATGAATTTTACTAGTTTTTCACAATGGGACTCATTCGCACAGGGTGGCAAATCAGTCCTCCTACTAGTGAAAATGTGTCAAGAACTGATTTCTAACAGTCGGGATCCGAGATCTAACAAAGTAGTGATATTCATACCTTAAGTAGGACTCATTCACCAATGGTGGTGAATCAGTCCACTCCTAGACTTCTAGAAAATTAGACAACAACTCTACAACACCAGATTTGGGAATGTCCGAATGTCAGGTTGTTAGAGTCAATTCTGCAGGAAATGAGCAAAAAACACTCAAAATGCTTGAAATAATGATACGTGGACTTGGAGAGTCTGGTTGACTTGATTTTCACTTTTCAACACCTTTAAACTTGTCAAATCTACAAAACAAAGGCTACAAAGACACATGCAAAGGGGGAAAATGTTGGAGGGTTAGCAAATAGGGGTTTGCCTTGGTCAAACCCCACTTTGGTTACAGTCAAACCCAATAGAAATAAATGAAATGCAAAGGAAATGATAAATGAACAACATGAAAATTCTATTAACTCATCAAATCCTTGATCTTGTAAGTTTGAAGTAAAGTTAATGGCTGCTTCAAAGTGCTTCAATAGTTGTTTCAATTGATGTTGTAGAATGCTTGAATGCTTGAATGTATTAGGACATTGAATATTTCAGTTAGGAGATTGAATATTTGAGTGAGGAGATTGTAAATGAGGTGAAAATCACTTATTTATACAATTCTTATGCCTTACTATCCGTTCATACCTCATCACAGGTTGACATCAAATGAATTTTAATAAAATCCTGGAAGGAAATTTGAAATGTTTTGAATTTGGGGCCAAGGGGGACTCATTCGCCACCCTTGGCGAATGGGTCCCACCTAGGACCTAAAAATAAGTGTCAAAAATAATGTTGTATTTAATCTTATTTATCAGGATAATATGCAAAAATACACTTAATTAAGCATATGAGGGCATAAAAAGATAAGATAAGGCATGAGAAAGGTGTAAATAAAGATATTGTGCCTAGAAAAGTGTGAAAGCTTGTTACAACACCTCATAATAGGGCTTTTTGATGTGTAAAAAGGTGATTTTAGGTAAATTGTATTAAATAAAGTGGAAATATCTTACAACACTTCACAACACCTTCACAAGACGTCATTCTTTGAGTATTAGTACCTAAATAAGCATGTTCAAGCCATGTCACAACATAAAATAAGAGAAAAATAGTCTCAACACCATGAAACAAGACCTAAAAGGCCATGAAAATGACAAGAGGCCATTTTTCTACGACACACAAGACCTTCACAAGACGCCATTATTTGAATTTTAGTACCTAAATATGAATGTTCAAGCCATGTTACAACATAAAATTAGAGAAAAGTAGACCAAAAATCTTGAAGCGGGGCCTAAAAGACCATGAAAATGACAAGGGTCCATTTTTTTATGGTGCATTTAGCCCCCAATTTAGTGAGAGGATGAACTTGCTTTAAACTCACACTAAACTTGCAATGAATATCGAGTAGAGGGTTCAAATGTACTTACGTTAGCAAGATGGAATACAACGATCAAGAGGGATGATCAAGCCCCCATGATGAAGATCCCATGGAAAACTAATCATAAGAACAAAGGAACACACAAATGTTGAGAAGCGGATGAAGCTATGATCATATGTCCAACTAGTTGTGGATTAGATCTAGGCTAAAAGAGAATGTATACTCACTCTGGGGTGACAAAACTCATGGTGGTCTGCCAAGTGAGAAGGCCCAAGTATACTCACTCTGGGGCCATGAAACTTCTAGTTGTCTGTGGGGTGAGAAAGCCCAAGAGGGGAGATACATACTAGTTGGTATGCACTCACAAACACAAAGGTGGCTATGAGGAAATTCATGTCACTAGATGGGCTTCCCGCTCAACCATATCAAAGTTATACCTCTTGATAAATTTAATAAGGAACCACAAGGAAAATTTTGGTTCGTACTTCATGAGACAAGCAAAGCTTCATATTCTTATAACTCATGAAAAAAAAGGTAGGTACCACAGGCATGCAAGTTGTGTTATGCAAGGTGGAGAAAAATGCAAAAATGTAAAAATTCAAAAGATGTTCAAAGGAGTCTTGTTAAGTTTATGCAAGGCCAGTCACTTAGGGAACATTGTGTCTAATGTCTCCAAGAGAGGGCCAATCAAAGAAAAATATATTCACAACTTAGGGGATGCAATGAGTTGCATCAAGCCACCAAGAGAAATGTAATATGCTAAGATAGATCACACTTATGAAGGACATCACACCCAATTTCATCCACAAAGTGACTAACACATCATATAAATGACAAGGCTACACTAGGAACCAAGAATTCAAATGAATTAATGGTAATATATGCCCCGCACTTTAAAGGAATTGTGACACACTATTCTATGAGCAATTACTTGAAAGTAGCAAAAGAAAATGCAAATAGAAAACAAGGCATGAGAGCCAACTTGGAAAGATCCTATGCCAAGTCATATGTTTTCGAGTAAGGTTGTGTCATATCAACGAAAAGGAAAACAAAAAGAAAGGGAGTTTCTCCCCTAGAAAAGAACACACCAAACACATAAGGGATCTATGGATTTGGGGTTAGTATGTTCGTTGTTGTAATGTTTTTATAAAAGAGCTCAGAAATGTCATCATTCCCCAAAGCACATAGAACTGGAAGAATGTCACAAAGAGAGTGAAAATGAAAGGAAAAGAAAGTCCGTTTTGGGTCAACATGGAAGAGACATTGTGGTATCAATGCTTTGCATCATCCCCAAAAGGAAAACACCAGCAAAAAGAAAGAAAATAAAAAGGCCAATAGAAAAGAAAAATCTTTTGGGTCAACATGAAGAGAACGTTGGTGCGGTACCTTACATCGTCCAGCGAAAACACAAGAAAAAGAGAAAAAAAAAGCACATACCTTTTGGGTCAACACGGAAGAGACATAGGGCGTCTCAACAATTTGTATCATCCCCAAAAGGAAAACACAAAAGAAAAAGTGAAAAAAGAAAGGCAGAACATATAGAAGAAGAGAGGTACAAATAGAAGAAGTGTACAAAGAGGGGGAACATCAAACACACGTTACAGGGGAACAAGATACACACATGAAATACAAATGAAAAAGGAGAAATTAATGCAAATAGAAGTCAACCATTAACTAATTTATTGGTTTCTCAATCTTAAATGGTTAAGCGGAAAATGAATAACATAGGTAAGACACAAAGGAAAATGCATTACAAGGACAAGGCTAACAATTTCTTGTCCCCCACAAAGTGTAAAGGCAAGAATGAGCTGAGGTGAGTGATGGAAAAGGATCATGTGATAGTGAGAATAAAGAATTCTACAACTATGGCATGATGATGTGATTTGGTTGCTTTAAGGTATGATGGGGAAACAATCGGTATCAGTGAAGTGATACCTATCCAATATGTCCTTCAATGTTTGACATTCTTCTATTTGATGAATGTGATGATATTTGAAAAACCATATGTTAGAATATTTAGGATGAATAACCAACCTATTCATAGGTGGTAAAAGTATAAGAACTTTGTTTAAAAGTAGTTGAAGTCTCCTTTCAAATTCGGTTGGAGGATGTGTAAGAAACTT